>VDFB02378068.1:0-84574 GCA_007258455.2 Sequoia sempervirens
AAATAAACTAATAACTCAAACATAAAAAAAAGAAAAAGAAAAACTAGGTATTGTTTGTCTTTAAATTTTCCAAACATTCAATGAAAAATAAAAATTGGCCTCCAAGTTATGCTCAAGGGATATACCTTTACCCAACCTTAAGAACTACTCAAACAATAGCCTGCAAAAGCTCAACTTTTGCAAGGAACTAGGTATTATATTGGATATGTTATATTTGACATAAATAATGAAGACCTAACAACAAGAGTGTATATATGATAACCATGTAATTAGATAAATCAAAGATTTGACAATATATTTTTCTAGTGTTTGACTATTGGAACGAGTGGAGTGGGAACAACGGGCAGTAAACCCCTACGGGCAGCAAGTGAGGCATCTACCCGCGCTGCCCGATCCGTCCTAGCTGGTACGAAGGCACATGCACGTTTATTTTTGCCCATCCTTTTAGTTACTTTTGCCTTTTGCTTCTGTGCAAATTCACTAATCTTCCATAGATTTCCTCATATTGTGTGCAAAATCTAAGTTGTTATTAGTATTTAATTGTAGTTTCGCAGCTTATAAAAGAGGCAATAAATTGATCAACTTATTGTGCTGTACATTAATGTTTCTCTTTTAAATCTAACAGAGTGAGTGAAATTACCGTGTTGGCATGTGTAAACTGGTAGATTGAGATATTTTTTTAATTTTTTGGCCTTGGTAAGTGAGGGCTTTGATTTTTCACCGATTTGGGAGCTGCATTTGTATACAAGAAGAAGCAGCTCAAGTGATCTGCCAGTCCTTCCAGCTTTTGGGACTCTCTGACCTGCTCTGCTCTGTCTCTTCTCTGATTTTCTGCTATGTCTGCCTGATGATGCTGGTTCTCATGGACAGAAAATTGGAGGGTAGTTGGTATAAAATTGATCTGTTTGCCAAGTGAGTGACACCTAATAATGGATTCAGAGTTGAAATTGGGCGAGAAGTATACAATGACTGACTGGTTGGGCTGTGCTTCGTAAAATACAGATCTGGTCTACAATCAAGAACCCAGTTTTAATCTGGTTTACTATCGAGAGTCCAGCTGTAATCTGCGTTGCAATCAAACCCAGTCTTAATCTAGTCCGCAAGCAGGAAACCCATTTTTTAATCTCAGGAATCCAGTTCTTTGAAGGTCTTGAAGATTCGTAGCAATGGAGGCCAATGCTGGACTTGTTGCTGGTTCCCATAACAGGAATGAGCTTGTAGTGATCAGGCCTGATGAGCATGGTGTAAGTCTACTGCTGCAAAATCCATTTTATTTTATCAAACCCATATAATGCAGTTCGCGTGTGATATCCACACTGGATCCAAGTAGAGGTACCCTGTAAGTGCAAGTCCATTGCTCCTATCTACAACTGATTTACAGAATGCCCAGATTTATTTATCAATCTCCAAATAATGTATGAGGCCATGGATCCAAGTAGTTTTGCCCTGTCTTTTTTTTGCATTGTTTATCAAGGTAATACTGCAGTACATGGCCGCGCTCACAGGCATTAGATTTATATATGCTTGCATTGTTCTGTTCTAGAGAATGCCATTGAGATCCAGTACAAGTACCAGACTTATGACCTATAGATGTGCCTGGTTGTCACTTGAGCTTGGGAATTACTTGAGTGATACGGTAACTAAGAAGTTTGAAGATCCATAACTTATCTGATAAGGATTTTTAGTTGCCTTGTCCTTTTAGGTGTAGGTAAAATGTTTGTTGTATCTTGGATTTGGGATAGTATGTCGTGAGCCATTGTATGTGATTGTGTTCTTCCGTGCTAGTAACGTCCCGTGGATCTGGTAGGGGAACCAAAGTTACGGCATTTCCCAGTTACGTGGGGTGGGGGAGTATGTTAATTTCACGAATAATTGTCTAATACAGGGACGTCAGGGTGTTTCCTATTTCATGCTGATATGTTTAGTCACTTTTAAGGAAGGCCAATTTGGGAATTTTTTCAGCTATGGCCTTTGTGGCATATGAGTGAGTGAACCATTGTAGGTGCTTGCATTCATCTATCCTAGCAGTGTCTGGTAGATCTGTTAGGGGAACTAAAGTTTTGGGATTTTCTCCGGTAAGGGTTTCAATTTCATGAAGAATTGTCTACTTTATGGAAATCAGTGTCTTTTCTTTTTCATGCTACTATACCTGGTCCCTGTTCAGAAATGCCATTGTAGATATTTTGCAGCCCTGGCCATCGTGTTAAACCAGTGATCTACCGTTTGTTCTTACATTCTTCTGTTCTAGTAATGTCCCGTGGATCTGGTAGGGGGTCCAAAATTGTGAATTTTCCCCATTAACCGGAGGGCAATTTCATGAAGAATTGCTTGATATAGGAATAGCAGTGTTTTCTATTGCATACTACTATAGTTGGTCCCGATTAAGAAAAGCCATTGATTATACATTCTTGCATTCTTCTGTTCTGATAATGTTGTATGAATCTGGTGGAAGTACCAAGTTCATCTTTGTTTTTTTTCTTGTCAGGGAAGGTGAATATCATGAAGAATTGTCTAAGATAGGAATCGTAGTGTGTTTTCTACGACATGTTACTAACATGGGGGAATACTGTCTTATGAACCATGTAGCCAAATATATTCCATTCATGGATCTGGTTGGAGATCTAAAGTTAACTCTTTTTATTTGAAGAGAGTTCTAGTTCACAGAATTAAATCATGTTTTATTATATAAAACTTGAATAAGGATACTGTCTTAGGCATTGTTGTATATTTCTTGCTTTTTTATGTACTATTATTGTCCTGTGGACCTGATAGGTGAACCAAAGTTCTGTTTTTCCCTTCCCCCAAGGGAGATCAATTTCATGAATTTTTTTTTGATATAGGGACACCAATGTGTTTTCTATTTCACATCAATGTTACGACAGTCAGTATCCGTATTAAGAAAGGCATTTTTTTGGGTTTATTTTGCAGCCTAAACCTCTCCATCATTTGAACGGACAAGTCTGCCAGATTTGCAGTGATGATGTTGGTCTCACAGAGGTCCGTGAGCTTTTTGTTGCTTGCAATGAATGTGCATTTCCAGTATGCAGGCCTTGCTATGAATATGAAAGAAGTGAGGGTAACCAAGTTTGCCCTCAATGCAAGACCAGATATAAACGTCACAAAGGTCAGGACTTTGACTTATTCAGTCAATGGAAACTCACAGAGCTTACATCTAGCATGCTTTTTAAAAGAATTATCATTTAGTTCATATTTTAAGATCTGCAATTTTGTCCTCCATGTTAATTGAGGACCGGAAAGGAATAGACATCTCAAGGTGCCCAATATGCAGGAAGTCCCAGAGTTGCAGGAGATGATGAAGAAGAGGATGTGGATGATATCGAAAATGAATTCAATTTTGGTGAGCGTGACAAACAAGATATGCAGTATGTAGCAGAGGCGATGCTTCATGGACAAATGAGCTATGGTCGAGGTGGAGATACAGATATGCCTCATGTAGTCCCAACAACTTATCCACAAGTGCCTCTGCTTACAAATGGTCATATGGTATACAATGTTCTATCATTTGTATGTTCGTTTCTGGTTATTAATTTGTTGGCATTCATTGCGATTCCTGAAATGGCAGACAGCAAAATATTCCACATCTGATTTGCAAGTTTTTGATGTACAAAATGGTCTCGTTCTTATCCTGTTTTGATTTATTTTTGTGCAGGACCCAGGCATTCCTCCAGAGCACCATGCCTTAGTCCCTTCATTTATGGGAGGGAGTAAAAGAATTCATCCTCTTCCCTATGCGGATCCCAATCTTCCAGGTAGGACAAGCAACCCATAAATAGGAAATTTAAGTTGGCTGAAAAATTCAGTGTATTATGATGCATTATCATGTTTGCTTATGCACCTACATGGATCTGGATGAATTTCATGTTTATTAACTAGGACATATATCACTTCTATCATGTCTTCGCTGCAGTTCAAACCAGATCAATGGATCCAACCAAGGACTTAGCAGCTTATGGTTATGGAAGTGTTGCATGGAAGGACAGAGTAGAAAATTGGAAAATGAGGCAGGAGAAAATGCAGGTTATGAGGAATGAAGATGGAGCGTTAGGAGGAAAGAATTGGGATCCTGATGGCAATGGCCCAGATGGACCAGATCTTCCACTGTACTCATCCTATGCCTTCTATCTGGCTTTTCTCAGAAAATATTTTTCTTGAGTATTAATGCATGTGCTTATGGTGCTTAAATATAGTAATTTATGCATCTCTTAAAGTGATGAAGACTGTGGGTGTCTGTTGCTCTAACGTTAAGAATGTCAAACATGTTGGTTCAAAATAAATGTTTTGTAATATCATACATGTGTTCTGATTATGGGTTCAATTGTACAGAATGGATGAAGCAAGGCAGCCCTTGTCAAGAAAGTTGCCAATTCCTTCAAGCAGAATAAATCCATACCGAATGATAATCGTACTTCGGCTTGTAGTTCTTGGCTTCTTTTTTCACTACCGTGTTATGCATCCTGTGCATGATGCTTTTGCCATATGGCTCACTTCAGTGATCTGTGAACTATGGTTTGCCTTTTCCTGGATCCTTGATCAATTTCCGAAGTGGCTTCCAATTGACAGGGAAACTTATCTGGATAGATTATCACTTAGGTAAATGATTGATTTGCCTGTAAACTTGATGGCAGAAGTTTTTAAAATTGATTTCCTTCAATTCTGGTTTGCTCTTCTTTTTAAAAAACTTTTTTAGGGAAAATCCCAAGTATTAATGTTAAGATGTGTTGGGTTTCAGGTACGAGAAGGAGGGACAACCTTCTGGTCTTTCTCCAGTAGATATCTTTGTTAGTACTGTGGATCCTCTCAAAGAGCCTCCTTTGGTTACTGCAAATACTGTTTTGTCCATCCTTGCAGTGGACTATCCTGTTGATAAAGTTTCCTGTTATGTTTCTGATGATGGTGCTGCCATGTTGACATTTGAGGCACTGTCGGAAACATCAGAGTTTGCAAGGAAGTGGGTTCCGTTTTGCAAAAAGTTTAACATTGAGCCCCGAGCTCCAGAGATGTACTTTGCACAGAAGATAGATTATCTAAAAGATAAAGTACAACCCTCCTTTGTGAAAGATCGTAGGGCTATGAAGGTATGTGCTGTTCAGAATGCATAGGATATGCAATATGTCTATCTTTAAGGATTTTACCTAATATTCCATTTCCTTAATGATGTTTGTTGATAGAGAGAGTATGAGGAGTTTAAGGTCCGCATCAATGCTTTAGTTTCTAAAGCACAAAAGGTGCCAGAAGAAGGTTGGACAATGCAGGATGGAACTCCATGGCCTGGGAACAATGTCCGGGACCATCCAGGAATGATACAGGTTGGATTTTAGCTTCTTCAATTAATGGAATTGTATTTTAAGAATTTTTGGACAAATTGTTAAGAAATGATTAACCAAACTCATGATTTATAAGGGATCTAATGAAAATGTGTGTTTTTACCAAATTATGAATGGCAGGTATTTTTGGGCCACAGTGGAGGACATGATACAGATGGAAATGAACTACCCCGCCTGGTTTATGTGTCCAGAGAAAAGAGGCCTGGATTCAATCATCACAAGAAAGCCGGTGCTATGAATTCTTTGGTATGGTAGACAGATTCTTACCTGCTTTTTTGTGTATTGAAAAAAAATTCAATTTGGTTTTTGAAGTCTAGTTTGTTAATGTGGTGCTTGTGCTAAGCATTCAAACTGATATCCTCAACATTTTGTCACTATTTCAGGTTCGAGTGTCAGCTGTGCTTACAAATGCTCCTTATCTACTGAATTTGGATTGTGATCATTACATAAACAACAGCAAGGCACTGCGTGAGTCCATGTGTTTCATGATGGATCCTACTGTTGGAAAGAAAGTTTGTTATGTTCAATTCCCTCAAAGGTTTGATGGTATTGATAGGCATGATCGATATGCCAACAGAAACATAGTTTTCTTTGATGTAAGTAGCACCTAAATATTGCTATCTGCACACCTATGCACACCTTTTACTTCTAAATTTTTCATTCAATTATTTGTGCTGCTTTAAGCGGATAACATTTTATGAAGCTGCTGTTTCACATTAACCTAACTAAGCAATCTTCTACTTCTCTCCGCAGATCAATATGAAAGGTCTTGATGGCATTCAGGGGCCCATATATGTCGGTACGGGATGTGTCTTCAGGAGGCAAGCACTTTATGGGTTTGATGCTCCTAAACCAGAGAAGGAACCTACGCATCTGAGGAGTTGCAGTTGCTGGCCGAAATGGTGTTGTTGTGGTTGCTGCACTTCCCGAAAGAAGAACAAGAAGGTTAAGCCAAAGCAAGAGAAAAAGAAGAAGAAATCTAAGCGCAGTGATGCCACAGTGCCCATCTTTAATTTGGAAGATATAGAAGAGGGGGTAGAAGGTAGGTTCTGCAATTTATCTTACGTATTTTAGAATTCTGTTAGTAGTTGCTAAATCTGTTCATAGTTTTGTCAGTTATATGTTGTTTTAACATTTTATCTAAAATGTTTTTGTGATGCAGGAATCGAAAATGAAAAGTCAGCATTGATGTCTCAGAAGAAATTGGAAAAGAAATTTGGACAGTCTCCTGTCTTTATTGCTGCTACTCTTCTTGAGAATGGCGGTGTACCACAAAATGCCAGCCCTGCTTCACTCTTAAAGGAAGCTATTCATGTTATTAGCTGTGGATATGAAGATAAAACAGACTGGGGAAAGGAGGTAGTTATTTTGAATCTTGCCTTAGAATCTATTGTATTGTATAACTTTGCTCATTTTGCTGATTCTTAGCTGGTTTTTCCAATCAGGTTGGATGGATTTATGGCTCAGTTACAGAAGATATTTTGACAGGATTCAAAATGCACTGCCATGGATGGCGATCTATCTATTGTATCCCTCCAAGGCCAGCGTTCAAAGGTTCTGCTCCTATTAATCTTTCAGATCGTCTCCACCAAGTTTTGCGGTGGGCTCTTGGATCTGTTGAAATTTTCTTGAGCAGGCACTGTCCACTATGGTATGGATATGGAGGGGGATTGAAATGGTTAGAGAGGCTGTCATATATAAATGCAACCGTATATCCTTGGACATCCATCCCATTAGTTGCATACTGTACTTTGCCAGCTGTATGCTTGCTTACTGGAAAGTTCATTATTCCAACGGTATTGCCTTAACACAACTATCTATATTACTGAACATGTGATATACTTGAATGCATCGTATGTATGGTAGCTTTGATTTATATTCTATAGCCTCCTCATGTGCCTTTTGTATGTCTGATTTTGTTTTGCAGCTTAGTAATATAGCAAGTTTATGGTTTCTGTCTATGTTTATCTGTATCTTTGCAACGAGTATCCTTGAGATGCGGTGGAGTGGTGTTGGGATTGATGACTGGTGGAGAAATGAGCAGTTTTGGGTGATTGGAGGTGTGTCCGCGCATCTATTTGCCGTATTCCAGGGTTTGCTGAAGGTTCTGGCTGGTATTGATACAAATTTCACTGTGACATCAAAAGCTGGAGATGATGCTGACTTTTCAGAGTTATATGAATTTAAGTGGACAACCTTGTTGATTCCGCCAACAACATTACTTATAATTAACCTAATTGGAGTTGTTGCTGGTGTCTCTGATGCTATAAATAATGGATATGAGTCCTGGGGCCCTTTGTTTGGAAAATTGTTTTTTGCCTTTTGGGTGATTGTGCATTTGTATCCTTTCCTAAAAGGTTTGATGGGCAGACAGAACAGGACACCGACAATTGTTGTTGTGTGGTCCATTCTACTTGCATCTGTCTTCTCCCTTGTGTGGGTCCGGATTAATCCATTCGTTAACAGATCAGATGGACCAACGTTGGAGGAGTGTGGCTTAGACTGTGAATAAGCTTTAAAATGTGACTCTAACCAAATGATTGGAGAGTCTTGCAGCATATTTGACATCGTAAGTGTAGTAATTTTGATGGAATTTGATGTCTTGAAAGCATATTCTACTAGTGATGATGACAAGAGACAGTTGTGCAACTTATGCAAGGCTGAATGACCCCTCTGTTTATGGTTGGGGATGATACTTAGGAGGAAAATGCCAAGACTTTCTATGTGTAGTTTATTAATATATAGATAGTGCTACTCATTCCTTAATGAAGTCAAGACTTCTACCTCCTTGGTTTAGGTCTCCACTGACAATGGTGATCAATGGTTGAACCACTCTAGCAGAGTCTAGTAGAGCTCATCATTCTTTATTACTTGGTGAAAGGGTCAACATTGTGCACGTAGAATTCCTGTTGATCTTACATTGATTTCTTTCCAATAAGAGCATATTTATGCTTGCCATCAAAGGGCCATGCACAAATAGGAAGTGGGAGATACAGATTAAAGTATTTATCTATATGTTTTTTGATTACCAGGTGCTGCTGTCATCTCTTCATCTCAGATATCCTGTAATTTGATATGTCCAGAAAGCGGTGTGCCATAATGCTTCAGTTCAGTTTATTATTTTGGGTTGTCCTAATTTATTTAGCAAGGAACGTCCAGGTGCTTTTTTACAGACATTGATATTGGACTTTGAAATTCTTGTGGTAAGGTTGACATCATCTTGACCTATAAATTTGTCTACATGATGTGTCATCTTTATTTGTAATAACAACTTGTCTAGAAAATGATTTGGGCTTTATTATTTTCTGCCCTCAAATATGTTTCCTGTTGATGCAGTAAATGGTATTTATTATGTCAATATAGCAAATTACAATCATTTTTTTCTAAATTGATGTGCAAACTCAAGTAATTGGATATGTTCTCAGAAACCCATTCTTGAACACTTCTTTAAGGCGGTCTTTTGTGAAGTTTACAACAATCGAAATAGTTTAAAATATAATTATGTAAAAATGTCAAATTGTAATTTCTCAAAGAAGCCATCCGATTACTAAATTATCATTTAACCTACTATTTATTGTGTTCTTGTGGCATATCCATTATTTTACTTCTGATGGAGATTGTTTAGTTTGATTAGATATATATTTAGCTATTATTTTGGTTAGTTGTTCATTATGGCATGCATCTCGATGTAACCTCAGTTCATTATACAGAATGTTCACAGTGGATTGTGGGGCAACGAAGTGCCCAAGTTAACTGAATGGACAGTATTGTTGCCAGTGTCGTGTAGATCAAATAAATGCAGTCGCACTTAATAGAACTTATATTTTACTGTATCTAATTGGACACAGCAGTTATGGCTTCCCAGTATGCTATTGTTCCTTTATAACTACTGCCAAATTAGCATTGTTGTCTTGCGACATGTGGGCCAGCCACTGGTTTTCAAGAAGTAAATATTCAGTACAGTCAGCCCCCTTTGAATGTAAAGATGATATTCAGGGGAATGGTTAATATCATAATGCATATTTATGGCATATGAATATAGGTAGTACACTGTCAAATGGGATAAGCTCAAGTGGTAAATCATTGGGGTTTTTGAAGTGGAAACATGTGCTCAAATCTCCAGGAGACATATTACGTGCTAATATACACAAATTTTGAGTGTTTAATCAGGTGAAGTACCATATCCAATTCAGGGTGAAATGTGCCTCAATGGACAAGGCCAGGTGCAAGGGGCATGGGAATTTGATGGAAGAGATATTTTTGGTTGTGGCATCTAATCAGAATAGACTCCTAGTAAGAGAAATGTACTGAGCAAAATATATATAGGTAGTACCCAAATCAGCACCGTGGATGGAAACTTATTCACATGGCAAGCATAATTATGGGAAATGCCCTGCTGTGAATTCCCTCTGAAATTCTTTTTCCCTTTCCTCTCTAAATGATATTCTATCAGATTAACTAGACTAACTCTTCATTTGATCCTTGCTTGTCCTTGGCTATGACAAATTCATTTGAACAGTCTTGATAACCTTTTTCTTGTGCCATCCGGATGCTAAGATTTGTGTAACGCACTCAGAGAGATTAACACTGCATTGAGGATGGAAAATATGAACTTTGTTCCAGACAGTTTTGGCATGCTGGAAATTCCTGATACTCCATATAGTTTGGGTTCAGAAATTTGAAGAATCTTGATGTTACATTGCTTTTTGGCACACCCGCTGGAAATTCTTGCAGCACCATATGCTCACATATGAAATACTTTTTAGAGGTCACCTACCCGGATGCTACCCAGGGGGTGGGTGTAAACAGTGCTAGTTTTTCATTTTTAAAGAACTGTGATTCAACTCCATAAACTAATTGTAAGATTCATGTCTGGTTCAACATAAAGGATATCAAGGTCTGCCCTGTGTTTCGCAACTATTTTGTTGGATGCTTGCATTGATAAAAAAGGATTAAAAATCACATTAGCGTTGGGCAAAAATCTGGAAGAAACACCAGACATAAAACACATCAATGAAGCTGAAGTAACACAAGACACTATTTTTCTCAATGCTCGTATTGGTGAAAAGAGGATTAAAAATCACTTAAGCATCGGGCAAGAATCTGGAAAAAACACCAGACATAGAACACATCAAATCTTCTCGACTGAAAGTACTGATTCATGTTGAATTTGAGACCACATTCGATGTTATGTGGTATTGGTGTTGAGACAAAGATGATAGATAATTTGAGCTAGCTAGAGCAGCTGAAACTAAACAGACGGCATGCTGTTCTTTACTTAGAAATTTGGGTATGTCCCAATTAAAGAACAGACTGACAGCTGGTCAAAAGCTCTTCCAGGGGTCCATTTGGTGAGGAATTTATTGTATTTTAAAATGAACACTTCGACAGGATATCATTTAGTTAGGAATTTATCGATAAACAGTGTTCAATTGTTTTGCCCAACATTCACAGTGAGCTAAAAATCATGATGTATTTTTGTCCATTTGTGTGAAGCTAAATCATTCATCATCCCATTTATTGAGGAATTTGTTGTAAAACAGTTTAGTTTTTTGTCCACGTTCTTAGTGAGCTAAACCACAACGGTTTTGTCCATCATTTTGAGTGAGAGAAGTCACTCATCTTCACTAAAATTTGATCTGTTAAATTACTTATCGTAATTTCAATTAGTTGAATGCCTAAAATATAAATCCCATATGGCACACAGGTGGTCTTAACTGGCCACAACAACAAATGTTCTTCCTTTGAGGTTTATAAGCGTTCCAAAGGAGGTCTTAACTGCCCCCCCAACAAATTTTCTTCCTTTGGGGTTCATAAGCGCCCCAAAGGAGCACTGACATTATAATTAGCTACTTGGACAAAGTAGTTAATTATAAGGATGTGTTAGTGGGAGCTAAGTTGGACATATGCAGCCACTTGTTAATGAAAGTGACTTTAGTCTTGGCATTCTCTCTTGTAGAATGCCATTCTTGTCTTTGTTGTAACTCTTGGTCCCATAGATTATTTGGTCTTGTAAAAGTCAAGAAAAAAAAAAAATCGTTTCATTTGGAAAAGGTGGTCCCTTATTTACTGCTAAATTGATCTACAACTTTCCCATATGAAACACATTTATTCTATTCCTATCACAATCCAAACCAGCTAGCGGCAATATCAGAAATGATGGTTTGGGAAAAGAGATGTAAGTGAAACAGTAAAAGGGCTCAACGTTGGATTCTTTGAGTTGAAAAGACCTGGCTGATATGAGCTGAAACATATATCAATTATAGAGAGCATGGTTGAATGGATAAATGTTTTGTGGTAATGTTAATTTTTAGTATTTAGTTTTTCTAATTCGATTTGACCATGGTACCAGAACAAAGAATTTATTGCAAGCCCTATGGATATGCCTCTTTCTTTGTCACTGTACTTTCACGGGGACCATGGTACCAGCACATCCAACAAAGATGGATTTAAATAAGGAATATCACTTAAGTTAGTAATGATGACGATGTTTTCCAAATCCATTAGTTTTCAAATTATGTTGGGGGAAATTTATTTCATCAAAGTTGTTTGAAAATTGAGTTCAAGTTTAATTATAATTAGATAAATTAATTTGTGGTAGGGGAGAGGGGCCCATAGTATGGCAGCCTACTTTTGCGTTTTTGAATTTCATAACATATGATTTGAAAAAAGTCTAAATTTTGTACAGCAGTTTACTTGCTAATTCATCTGCCTAAAAAAATTATTTTTAGGGTCGCATCATCAAATATGGTGCCACATCAACATGTTTTTTGTAAAATCACATAGGGGCCCATAGTAGGGCATTGAGTACCCTAAACATGTTTGGCTGATGTGGCATCACATGATTTGTCAGATTATGTAATTTATGGAAAAAAGTATTTTACAAATGAATATTAAATGCTCCAAGGTGGGGCCTATATATATCTACTTTTATCCCTACTATTGGTCCTTGCCCTACTATGGGCCCCTCTCCCCTACTTTTTGTGAATACAACTTTCACATCAATTAAGTTTTAATTTCGTAAGTTATATAATATGAATTTCATAATCATAAAAAAAATTCAATTAAAATTTTATATTATAATAATTAATTCCATCTAATAGTAATGCTAACATTTAAAGTTATGATGGAATATTTAAGAAAATAGTTAAAGCAAAATTGTGGTGTATAATTCATTCCAAAAAAAGAAATTTAGAAACAAATATTTATTTTTTAATTAAAAATATGTATTTAAAACCATAGTTATATAACATTGGCTTATTAGTGATATGAGATTTCCACAATCCATCATGAATGTATTTTATTGCTTCTAGATTTGATTGTGTGCAAGTTCTTCCATCAACGTTTCGGATCACACTCTTCCTTAGGACGCTGAAGAGAGCAAGAGGTGTAAAAATGATATGTTGCAGACCCAACATTGCATAAAAAGGTTGGAAAGAGGGAGGAGAGATAAGGGGGCACAAGAATCAAGACACCAAGAAAAATAATGATAAGTTAAATTGGTAAAAAGGAAAGAACAAGATAAAATCAAAACCAAGAATTAGAACCAAAAAATATGAAGACTTACCCCCTGTCCCCATGCAGTTGCTTAAGTATGTTTTCTGCTTAAATTTAAGCAGTTTAAGCAGCTGGAGTGTTCCCATGCAAAAATAAATTATCCCCGGAAAGGATAATTTGGAATCTTTTTAAGCAGCCACTGCTTAAGAATTGAAAATAAGCTGTTGAAAAAAGAAGGGGGTTGGAAATAAGCAGCAATTGCATAATTTCAAAGATGCCACATGGCTCCACTAATTTCTTTCCCTCTTTTTTATTATCTCTTTCTATTTTTTCTTTTGAATTTTTAATTGCAAAAGTTATTATTAACTATTATAAATTCAAATTTATGTCGACTGCTTAAAAATAAGCAACAAAATAAAATGTTCATGGGGCCACCAACTAAGCAGTGGATACTTATCAAAATAAGTAATGGTTGCTAGCCAAAATAAGCAGTGCAGCTGCATGGGGACATGCCCTTAATTATCTTAAAGATATAATATAGTAAGAAAAAAATAAAACATAAACCGTGTATAAACAAAACAAACAATTGTTTTGAGAGCTTATGGATTTAACTGTGTATTTTTATTTAGATCAACGTTTTGAATCACATTGATGCAAGAGCATCACTTTCATGTATTGTTTTTATGTTTGTTTTGATGTTAGGAGTCTTTGTTAAGTTCGTGAAGGTCTTACAAGGTCCATTTGGATCCTAATCCAATGGTTTTGATAGTTTGAATAGGCTAGAAATTCAAATTATGATTTTCCCGCCAAAAGTGCAATTTGAATTCTAGGTGATGTTTTGACATGCTACAAGGTTGGGAGTTTGTCCTCAACTCTTGTTTTTGGCTTTCATGGGTCTAATAAGGTCTTAAAAGGACCATGGGAATTCATGTAAGGGTCTTTTGGGTTGATTTGTTTCTTAGTTCATGGGAAAGGTTGCACAAAGGGGCACAATTGTCAAATTTTATGACATAGTCATTAGGTTTTGTAGGAAAAAGGACTAAATGCTCATGTGTGACTGTTTTTGAAAGTCTTTTGATGCCAAATCAATGAAAATATACGCTCCAAGAAGTTGTGGGAGCAAGATTGCATGAAATATGTCATGTTTGACAATTTTATGACAGTTTTATGAAAAAAAAGACAGTAAAGAATTGATTGGTATAGACTTGTACGACATAGTTTCAGGTTTATGATTGTGTGGGATGATAATGGCATGTCTTAAGATTCAAATGCAGGTGATTTGAAACAATTTCATTGAGTTTTGCTCAAGTTATGATCAAAATCGTGCTCTTTGCCCTGTTCAAAAACTAGGGTTTTTAGTGAGTTAAAAAAATTCACATCGCAAGTTCTAACTGGTGAAAAATCATGAAATTTGGAACATAATTTATGTAGGTTTTTGTGAATGTTTCCACCAAAGGGAACATGATAATTCATTAATTTAAATGATCTATAGAGGACAGTGTGTTTTTATTAGCATCTAGACTATTGTTATCCTTGAATCCAGCTACGCTCGATTCACAAGATAACCCCCTACAAAACTTGTCTGTTTCGTAGGTTTGTGTACTTCAATCACAAAAAATGAGGAAAATTTCAATTAGCCTTAATGCATAGTAATAAACCTCGAATCGTCCGTTTGAGCATTTGTCCTTGGTTGTTTCTCAAAAATCTTCAAAACACATGTTTTGCTAATTTTCATCCTTTGGGAGTTAGAAATTTTTTAGCTCATGTAAGAGCGCTGATTTTCAATGCTCCTACATGAGTTAAGTCATGAAATTTCTCCAAGTGTTGGAGTGTTGATTTTCAGTGCTCCTACACTTTGCACTCATCCTATGTCAGATGTTTGAGTGCTAATTTTTAGCGCTTCAACATGTAATCTTTCTGTCAAGTCCTCAACATGTTAAAGCGGTCTTTTTCGCCGCTTATGCATCTTCAACATTTTGAAAATGTTGGAGCGGTGAAAATCACCACTCCTACATTTTCCCTCCTTAACACGAGTAGTCATTAATGCAATTCGTGGTTTATTAATGACTCATTTTAAAGTCGTTTTTATCTCTTTTTAAGTTTTTTTATTTTTCATTTCTTCACGTCTTGCTTTGGATTCGATCTCCTAGGCATCTAGCAAACACCTTCGAATTCAAGGATTGTGTAGAAGTTTGGATTTGTTCCTGTTTTCACGCGTTTTCTGTGTCTATCATTCTGGGGTTTTTGCACATCGGTCTTGTTCTTGCAGGTACGATTGTTTCTCCTCCTTTATTTTGAATGACTAAGTTATTCTAAATGATTGTTGGGAATGCATTAATCTTTCTATGTTTTTAGGTTTCTTTTTATTCGTGTTTTCTTTTAAATGTTGTTTCGCCCTAGTTTTCATACTTGGGGTTTCGCGTGCCCTAGTTTTATTTTGGTTTTCCTTATTGAAGGTATGAGCATCATTTTTTTTTAGGCTATGTTTTCAGTTTTCACCACTCCTACAAAATATTTATCTTCCCCAAATGTTAAAGCACTGAAAAGTTTCATTTTTGCACATGACTCAACATTATGCTAAGCATATAAGAGCAGGAATTTTTAGCACCGGTGCATGAGTTTGAATTTTCCATTAGTTGCACAAGTGCTGATTTTCAACGCTATTACATGAAAGAAAAACCTTTCAAGATGTAAGGGCGTTGATTTTTAGCGCCCTTGCACAAAAGATAGTTTTTCACTAAACGCTCAAAAAATCATTTCATTTGCTTTCCAAACTTCGTTCCACTACCATTGCTTCATTTTCTGTGCTCTATTGCTCACATCCACTTGCTAGTTTGCTCCTTTCTACTCCATTCTCCATCATCATCGCATTCAAGTTTCCCAAACCCATGAAATTGCTCAAATTTACACCTCGGTTTTTCCTACCTTTGCATTAGAATTGTTAAAGCCTACTCTTGCATACATTTTGATCTCTTGTGCGCAGGTTCTGGTGTAGTTTTGATCAAGTTCTTTCCTATCACCAAGCAAGAAGGCTTTGAAGTACAATAAAAAGGTTCTTCCCATGTTTCAATTTTTCAAAGAAGTGTTCATCAATGGTTCAAGAAGAAATTGAAGACAAAGCTTTCTCAATAGCTTCAATGAACAAAATGATGGATTTCCAGCTTGTTCTAGATTTAAGAATTGTTCCTGAAAGGCATTAGAAAGTGTTCAATCTCATCAGAGGACTCAATCTCAAGAATCCTCGTCATCTCCAATGCCAGATAGTGATGAAGTGCACATCATCATAAATTTTTCATGGAGAAAGATGTTGAAGAAGGCCAAATTTTGCCGTAGATTAGATTTCCCAATTTTAGCATTTTTCATGCTTTATGTAAATAGGCTTTGGCATTTTACATGTCATTTTGAGAAATTTAATTACATGTAAAACAAATATGTTTTCTTACATTTATGGACAACATTTTTGAATAAGTCAACTAGTTAGTTAGGGTTTTTCCTAAATTAGCTCTTCTCTCCCATTTATAAAGAAGAGAGGATTCTATTGTAATTGTGATCTTTTATCTTGTGCACCGAAGTGTTGCTCAATTGTGAAGCAAATATTGAAACTTTGAGTTCATTTTTGTGAGTCTATTTTTGATCAATAAAGAAATGAAATTGCACACCAAACTTTGTGTTGGGAACAATTATCTTGTGATTTGATTGAAATTGACAATATTAAGTAATTGAGATTGAAAGGACTTTTGAGTAAATATGTGTAGACTTTGAGTTACACTCATTGCTTGAACTTGTGATATTGTTGATATTATTGGCGAATTCTCTATAAGACTTTGTGCTTATATTTATTCATGTTGCTCGTGGGATTGGAAGTGAAGTATATCAAAGACTTTGTGCTTCTTTTACAACGTTGGTTACTATCTTGAAGGATTCATTATCGAAAACTATGGAATGACTTTGTGCCTCCGTGAGCTTTTCTTATTTGTTACTTATCTTTATCATGTTGGTATTCCTAGACTTTGCTTTGACAAGATAGGAATATTGGAATTACTACTTAGTTTTAATTTGAAGTCGTATTGCATCCAAAAGTTAAAATTATGAAACATTGTAAAACATATTCTGTGAAAAAAGAGAGAATCGTGAATGTGACACACCCCTATATCATTATTGTGGTGTACATTGTTGTAAATATTTGACTAGTTTTCCTTAGTTTCAATAAGCAGTAAGAAGGGCGCCTCCCCTTTCTGAGAGAGGAGATTATATCTCACATAAATGTGGTTGAAATCAAAGTTTTGTAATCTGTTAAAAGGGATTACAAATTTTTTACCCAACAAATTTTTGGTGACTCTACTAGGGAACGAAGCACACAATCAAAGCCTCACGCTTTCGATTGAAGTGGATAAGCACTCCAAT
Source organism: Sequoia sempervirens (assembly GCA_007258455.2). Taxonomy (NCBI): domain Eukaryota; kingdom Viridiplantae; phylum Streptophyta; class Pinopsida; order Cupressales; family Cupressaceae; genus Sequoia; species Sequoia sempervirens. The sequence goes on from VDFB02378068.1 coordinate 17,247, forward strand.
ATCTTATTGTGATCTTGTGTATTGTTATTATTAATATCTCTCTTGTTTCAAGTCTACATGTTGGTTGACAAAAGCTATACACGAGGTTTAAGGGTGCAAGGAGTGGTGGACCCATTTTTCAAATTGTTGCAGTGACATAACATCCTTCATTCTCCTCCATGATCAAGGTCACTGTTACAACGAAATGCAAGCTATCCTCCACAAAGACTAAGATCTCCACTTCTGAGTGAATCTTTTGTTTTTCATAGAGTTCCAGCTCAAGTACTTATCTTACAAAATATTATGGCTGCACCACCTCCAAGACCTTGGGGAAATGCTTTTGGTCCACTCAAGTTGGCAGGCCCTTTACATGAACTTCCTCATGTCTCATAGAAGCATATTCTGAAGTTTCAAGGTGATGGCGAGCAACACCCTAATGAGCATATTGTTGCCTTTTACATTGTTTGCAATGTTCTTGTTGTTGAGCATGAAGATGTTGTTGTGAGGTTGTTCATTGAAACTCTACAAGGAGTCGCTAAAGAATGGTTCTATACTCTCCCAGGTGCTTCAGTTACTAGTTGGAATACTCTTCACACCAAGTTTGAAGAAAGGTTCAAGCCTGCTGAAGATGCACATGCCTTGTTGGCACAGCTTACAACCATGTGAAAAGAAGCCCATGAACCCACACCCATGAACCCATGCGTGAGTTCGTGGCTAAGTTTAATAAGCTGGTGACAAGAATTCCTACAGTGGTGAGGCCAACAGATCATAATTTAAAGTGTTTCTTCATCAATATGCAACTTCCCAAAGTAAGTTTTCTTTTGCGTAGGGCAGTTCTTGCCAATGTTGAAGAAGCTCAACAGTTAGCTACAAGTCTTGAGGATGACATGATTCTTTCCGGTGAAATAAGAATGAAAGCAAACAGGAAAGTGCACGCCTCAGGATCTTCAACCTCCAATGCTAACTCTAACTTTGTTGATCCTATGGTTCAAAAATTGGCAAATGAAATTTCAGCTTTGAAGAAGCAAGTTTCTAATAATAATACTTATAAGGATATTCCAAGAAGAACTTTCCCCAATTATTCCTGTTATTCTGGTAACACCAACCAAAATCAGAATCGTCTTCCAGCACCTCAAGGAATACTTGCTTTAGAGGCTCCACCCACCAATGTAGCTGGGGGATACTATGAAGTGGAGCAAGGTGATTACACACAACTAGGATATCCTATGAAAGAAAATTCTAATCTATTCCATAAAGATGAAGCAAATCTAGCTGGTGACTCTAACATTGGTTATTTGCATATTGAGCGTGAACCTAATGAGGAGGACATAGTGATAGATGCATATGTTGTCTTCACTCGGTCGTAGCAAAATCAACTTGACCAAAATCAAGTTGATAATACAAAAACAAAGGACAAATCACCCATAACTATTGTAAAAAGAGGTACTCCTTTGCCACTACAACTGAAGGACGCAAATCACCCATAACTATTTTAAAAAGAGGTACTCCTTTGCCACTACAACTGAAGGACGCAATAAATAAATTAGTATGTTCTCCTCATCCTCCTATCAGGTTCCTAAGACCAGTGCCCACTTTGTTAAACCTATCCCTAAAGTTACGCCTACTTCCTTGATCAATTCATTTCAAGCATTTGGTATCATTGATCATGCAAAGAAAGCAAAAATCCAGATGTTTGAAGCCGAATACTTGAAAGCTAATCTTGAGAAATTTGATATGATTGTTAAGTTTGTGAAGGATAAAGGAGCCAATCCATCTAAAGAAATCCCTTCAAATATTCCTGTTGCCCCAAAGCCTAAGCCTCCACGAAGTAACTTAGTCTATGCTCCATTGTTAGTTCCATAAAATATTGATCCTTTCTACATCTCATTCTTAGTCAATGGCTTCAAGTTGAGAAATTGTGTTATTGACTCGGGTGCATCTAACAACGTCATGCCTACTAAGGTAGCTACCGCCTTGGGTGTAAACCTGACAAAAAATTTTGGCTGTTGCTTCTCCATGGAGAATAAACGTATGCCTCTAATCGGGAAAATCAAAGATGCACAATTTGCACTTGCAGCATATCCAGAGAAGGTCAAGATGACAGTCTTGGTTGTAGATGTTATTACTTCTTATGGTCTCTTACTTGGATGCAATTTATGCAAAGATGTGGGAGGAGAGCTCAAAATGGATATGTCAGAGGCAAGGATACCTGTCAAGGGTGTTATGAAGAATTTATTTTTGGAAAGGGAAGCAAAGTTCTCTATAACAAGACTGGGTGACCCAAAGGCTCAAATTCTCTTTGAGTCTCTTGAAATGGGCTCTTACTATTTGCAAACTGAAGAAATATCCGAGTCTTTGGATAGAGATGCAAGCAAGGAGAGAAATTGATGGCTTGTCCTCTTCAAATACAACATCTATTCTAGATAAGGAATTGTCTTAAGACAAAAAGTCTTCTTTAGATGGAGAATCTTCTTCGAATAAAGAAGCCATAGATTTTCAAGTTATCATTTTAGTAGATCTAAACAATGTTTGGAATATTGAATTTGATGGTAGTTGTTCTTCCATTGGATCAGGAACGAAAATTTTTCTCATACCTCTTGAAGGAAAAATATTCATTTTTCCTTTCAAGCTGCAGTCTGACAACAATAATAATGACAAAGCAGAGTATGAAGCATTATTGTTAAGAATGAAGGTTGCATGTAAGAAAGGAATTAAAAACTTTCATACCCAAGGTGATGCCAAGTTAATGATTTTTCAGAAGAGATGGTATCAAATCAAAAATGAAAGGTTGTGGCATTATCACAATTATGTTTGGGATCCTGGTATAAGCATTGTATGATGCATCATGGGACAAAAGGAGAGGACTTATCACTGATTCACCAACTTTTTGGTGAAAAAAGTGTCTTTTTTTTATTTTTGAGTCTTTTTTGTTTTCGTCGCTTGACTCTATGCCCAATGGATGGATAAAGGCACTTGGAGTCTGGAGTTCTTCTCCCTTCATTCGTTTCTAAGAACGATTGAAGGAATCTCTCTAGCTAGAGCTAGCTATTATCCTCAAATCTAGTTGCACTCGATTCACTGGATAACCCCCTACAAAATTTTTATGTTTTGTAGGTTTGTGTACTTCAAGCACGCAAAATGAAGCAAATTTCAATTGGCCTTAATGTGTAGTCTTAAACCTCAAATCGTCTGTTTGAGCGTTTGTCCTTGGTTGTTTCTTGAAAATATTCAAAACACATGTTTTGCTAATTTTCATCCTTTGGGAGCTAGAAATTTTTTAGCTCATGTAAGAGCGTTGATTTTCAGCACTCCTACATAAGTTAAGTCGTGAAATTTCTCCAAGTGTTGGAGCATTGATTTTCAGCACTCCCACACTTTGCACTAATCCTATGTCAGATGTCCAAGTGCTAATTTTTAGTGCTTCGACATGTAATATTTCTATCAAGTCCTCAACATGTTAAAGCAGTCTTTTTTGTTGCTTATGCATCTTCAACATTTTGAAAATGTTGGAGCGGTGAAAATCACCGCTCCTATATTTTCCCTCCTTCACACAAGTAGTCATTAATGCAACTTGTGGTTTATTAATGACTCATTTTTAAGTTGTTTTATCTCTTTTTAAGTTCTTTTCTTTTTCATTTCTTCACGTCTTGCTTTGAATTCGACCTCCTAAGCATCTAGCAAACACCTTTGAATTCAAGGATTGTGTAGAAGTTTGGATTTGCTCCTATTTTCATGTGTTTTTTGTGTCTCCATCATTCTGGGGTGTTTGCACATCGTTCTTGTTCTTGCAGGTACGATTGTTTCTCCTTTATTTTGAATGACTGAGTTATTCTAAATGATTGTTGGGAATGCATTAATCTTTCTATGGTTTTAGGTTTCTTTTTATTCGTGTTTTCTTTTAAATGTTGTTTCGCCCTAGTTTTCATACTTAGGGTTTCACATGCCCTAGTTTCCTTTTGGTTTTCCTTACTGAAGGTATGAGCATTTCTTTTTTTGATGCTATGTTTTTAGTTTTCACCGCTCCTACAAAATATTGGTCTTCCCCAAATGTTAAAGCGCTGAAAAGTTTCATTTTTGCACATGACTCAACATTATGCTAAGCATATAAGAGCAGGAATTTTTAGCACTGGTGCATGAGTTTGAATTTCCCATTAGTTGCACAAGCGTTGATTTTCAACACTATTACATATAAGACAAACCTTTCAAGATGTAAGGGTGTTGATTTTCAACACCCTTGCACAAAATATGGTTTTTCACTAAACGCTCAAAGAATCATTTCATTTTCTTTCCAAAATTTGCTTCACCGCCATTGCTCCATTTCTCACACCCACTTGCTAGTTTGCTCGTTTCCACTCCGTTCTCCATCATCATTGCATTCAAGTTTCCCAAACCCATGAAATTGCTCAAATTTACACCTCACTTTTTCCTACCTTTTCATCAGAATTGTTAAAGCCTACTTTTGCATACATTCCGATCTCTTGTGCCCAGATTCCAGAGTAGTTTTGATCAAGTTCTTGCCTATCACCAAGCAAGAAGGCTTTGAAGTACAATCAAAAAGTTCTTCCCATGTTTCAGTTTTTCAAAGAAGTGTTCATCAATGGTTCAAGAAGAAATTGAAGATGATGCTTTCTCAATATCTTCAATGAACAAAATGATGGATTTCCAGCTTGCTCTAGATTTAAGAATTGTTCTTGAAAGGTACTGGAAAGCGTTCAATCTCATCGGAGGAGTCAATCTCAAGAATCCTCATCATCTCCAAAGTACACTCCAATGCCAGATAGTGATGAAGTGCACACCATCATGAAGTTTTCATGGAGAAAGATGTTGAAGAAGGCCAAATTTTTCCTTAGATTAGATTTCCCAATTTTAGCATTTTTCATACTTTATGTAAATAGGCTTTAACATTTTACATGTCATTTTGAAAAAAATAATTACATGTAAAACAAATATTTTTTCCTACATTTTACATGTAAAACAAATATCTTTGCTTGAGGAAAAGGTTCATCTATAACAGGTGGAGGAACAATCATAGTCTTGTCAATTTTAGGAATATTGATAAGAGATAACTTTGTTATGTGCTCTTCCTTAAACTTTCGATATGACTTGAAAAATAAATCCTTGTGAGGCTTGATAGGTTACATGGGTTGAGGCCAAAAAAATCTAATAAAAAGTTCCCACGGGAAGACAGGATTAAACCCACTATGATGCACTTTGAAATTTTGATTTTCAAAGGGGAACTTTATGTACTTTTGAATAACCAATGAGATAGCATTCATGGAGCGTAGCCATGGGTAGCGTAGCTTCACATGGAATTGGTCCAACATTGGGATGATAGAGAATGACACATCTAATTTTTTCAATACAACTTCAAGTGGAAGAGTGATTGAACCTATCGTACGGTGAGAAAAACCATCATGTTTTTTTATCCATGCTTTCGATTTTTCTTATAAATCTTGATAGAGTTCATGCACAAACAAGAATTCTTCTATGATCACATTATCTACACACACAAGATCAATGAGTATCCCCATTGTAGGCTTGACATTAATACATCCAGTGATGTAGAGAAGACCATCAGTTGCATGTATAGATGTGTCAATATGTGTAAAAGAAATGTTAGGTAATAAAGTGGTTTGGCCCTTACAAGGTTGAACATCTATGAGAGTGACCATATCTTGTAGGCCATCTGCATCATCACTCTTATTATCATTGTTATCATTATGCATGTTATCAGTCTTATCAACATTCATCTCATCATGTTCATAATATCACTTGATAGTGATTTTGTATTGGGTTGGTAAAAATATGCAAGTTTTGGTTAGGCGAGACAACAAAATTATCCCCTTGATCATTAACACTGCCCAATTGGATGTGATTAGAATCAATGAGGTCTTGAACTTGATGCTTAAGACACATGTATCATTCTATATCATGTCCACTTATGCGATGATATTGACAAAAGGCATTTGGATTGTAACTTGGAGGTAGATGTTTGGTTGTATCCACAGGTCTAACTGGAGGCAAGCAAATCAAGTTCTTATTCAAAAGTTGCAACATGATTGAATGAAGGGTGTTAGGTAACTAGGTAAATTGTCTATCTCTTGATCTAAATTGGTATGGATTTGAACTTAGGATGACAACTTGAGGGTCAATGTAGTTGGTTGTTTGAGGTGTATGTAACTTGATAAAGTTCTTGTTCTTTTTCTTGAATGGTTGATAGTTTTTTTGAGATACAAATTCAGATTTCTCAGTAGGAGTTGATGAAGATATCTCTTCATACTAACTCATCAAATTCTGGTAGTCATGAAGGCTCGTATACAAATGTATAAAGGATGGATATTTCATCAATAAGATTCTAACCCTTATGTCAAGTTGCAAGTTTTTAATTAACACTCTTTGGACATCTGCATCAAGTAGAGTAAGATTGATTTGTGAATTAAGCAACTGGTAGTGGCCTATGAAGTCTATAACCTTTTCATTTTTCTTTTGTTTACATCAAACTAAATCATTGAAAATGATGAAGAAATGCATCAACAATTTCATTAAATGAGTGGATTGAATTATTTAGCAATAAACAAAATCATTCCAAAGCCATATCTTTCAATGACCTAGGAAAGAGTTTAGCTAGGATTTTATCCTAAAAAATTAAGTCACTACACAAGGTGATATATGCAATATATGATTGCTAGGGCCTCCTTTACCGTTGTACTTCTCAAATCGGGGTATCTCTATGTTTTGTGGCATGTGTTTTCAATATTTCTAGTGACAATGGGCTCCTTTTGACATATTGTGATGGTTGTCTATTTTATTTTTGGCTCAAAGTTGAGATTTGTTGTTGAAGTGAGGCTACATTTTGCAAAATTTGGTTAATGGAAAAACCATTGGTTGACATGTTTTGAGTGGTGAATGTGATGGAAGTGTGTATGTACTTGGTGGACTACTATGTTGCAAATTTATAAGAGTTGACGAAACTTGAGGTGTGACATGCGAAGATCCAAAACCATAAGGATTTCCAATGGAAAGACCTAATGTTGGAGTTATACCAATGCTTTGTTGTATCATTGAAGAAAAAGTTGGATTTGTGTATGTAGGGATAAAGGCTATAGTTGTAGGGGGGAGACTTGATTTCCTCGACTTTTAGTGTATCCCAAATCTTGAGAAAAACTAGCCATTTTAGGTACATTAGCATCAACTATATGGGATAAGCTATGCAAAACCTCTAATCCTTGATCATCATTAATAATTTTTCTCATGTTATCTATTATAGGGACCATTGTACCAGTGAAGTATTCAATACTCACAAAGTCTTGAAGTATTTCTAAATATTTTTCCAATTGCTTCAGTTTATCTTTGGGAGCATGGGAAACCATAGTCTCAACATCTGTAAAAATGGGTGATTGTAAGGTTATCATTGGTATGATAGTGTTAGGGATAGAGTCCAAAATGGGTTGAGTATTGACAACATTGTTCATGAATGAGTTGTAAGACTCAAGATCCACAGTGGATGTAACAACAACACGAGATACCATAAGTTTAGAACTATGCCTCACTGAAGTATTGACAATAGGACACTAGGTCATGAAGCTCATGTGAGTTTCAAAACACTTAAGTGCACCCACTATGAAAACTAAACTACCAAACAAATTAAAATAGCCAAAAACATGATTCAAATAGTAAAATAAGATAAAGGATATCACAATACAGGTCTATGCAAAAATTGGTTCAATTAACTGCAAAAGGACAGTGGCGCCCAAGGGCGTTTGTGTCCTAGGATGGTTTTCCGTAAATTCAAAGTTTGACTATGTGTGATTCTACTTAAGGATTCTGGGTCTGGTTGTAGACAGTTTGAACAATGAATATTTTTCTAAAATTTGCCTAATTTATACCAATGCAAGTGTGTAACAATATGTGAACAATAAATGAAAATTTTGAATGCAATTTTTTGATCTAAAATGTATAAATTGACTGATTTAAGATGCCTAAATCTGAAAATGATGATTTTGATGCAATTTTTTTTCACTTTTTAAGCTAAATGGAAGATTCCTAAATGAATGCAAGTAACAATGTCAAAACAAAGTTCTTCAAGCAAACATAGACTGAAGACACAAAAGTGTGAAAAGGTTTGTTAATACAAGTGTACAAGGATAGATGCTCCCAAGGGTGTCTAAGTCCTTAATAGGGGTTCTAAAAATTCAAAAGTTGAATGTTCATTATATTATCTAAAGGTTCTACATTTGTGTGCAAACAAGTCTATAACTGAGTATCTTTCTAGAATTTACTCAAATCAAGACAATATGATGCAAATGCAAATGTCCAACAATAAGTGACAATTATGAATGTAGATATGATCTAAGTGAAAAAAAATGAAACCTAAGTCAACCTATGATGTAAAATGATATGCAATTTTTTAAATTTAATGTCTTTTATGATACAAAAGTGAAACCCTAGATAAGAAATGCAAAACAATGCAATACAAAATCTAGATCTAAGATACAATTTTAGAAGGTATGTAATATTAATGTGAATAAATATTCAACGAGCTCCCTTCGGGTGTATTTTACTCTAAGTATCGTCCCACACATTGTAGGAAATCCACTTGGCATTTTGTCAAAATTTGCTTCCCCTCCACGTGTCTGCTCTGCACACCCCGAGGGTTTCCCTTTGCATCTCGAGAATCTCCGCTATACTTCCACGTGTTGTAGCTGTGGGCCATTTTTAATTATTCTTTTTTGCTGCCTCATCGGGCTCCGCTCGAGTGCCACAAAGCTCTCACTTCCAAAGAATTTGGCGGGCCCCACAATTGTTGTCTACGATGCACTCTTGCTACGTGTCTACTCTTCGCAAATCTTTCAGCAAGAGGATGAAATAACGACCGTGGGCAGCAAAATGCTGCCACGCGTCTCTTTTTGCACCCAACCGATGATCGTTTCCTCCACTTTTGGATAGTGCTCTTCTCACTCAACACATGTAGCCTTGGCACAAGTCTTCCGCAGTGAGAGATAAAGGTTCACACGAGTAGTGAAATGTTGCCACGTGCCTAGTCGATGGATCTCACATTCGAGCGATGAACCAGGCGAACGAAATGTTGCGATTGGCCACTGCATGTCATATCATTTGCATGGGATGGTGACATTTGTCTGTTTAACCTTGCCGGGACCACCACCATCATTTGCAGGAGATGCACCTGAGCCTGGAATGACCAGATGCTTGGTTTCAAATCTTTTATGTTGCAACAGCTTGGGGAATATTCTTATTTCTACATCATTGCCAGGGATCGCGAAATCTTTTCTATTGCTGCTCTCCGAAGCAGTGGGAGTTTTTTGCTATATATATTTTTCTCTGTTGTGAGGAAAGGGTCTAGAATATTGAAGGAACACTGGTTTTAGGAAAAGACGCCTGGCCTTTATTACTGTTTTATTTTATTGCAAAATACTTTCAAACTATGCCAATTGTTTGACCTTCCTGTTCTTTCATGCTATTTGATTAAACTATAAACTATGTTGCTATTGTCTGGATATTCCATTTGAGAACTTCTATATATATTGAATGCAAGTTTTATGATCTAGATCATGTCTAATGACTCTTCTTGGCAGTAGGAATGTATGCAATGTTATTTTATGTTAATGAATGGATTGTCTGTGCTCTAATTTTTAGTTTCTACTTTTTTGGAACACTACAAATACCAATCGAGCCCTTAGATCTATGATTTGGGTATGTGCAGGATCATGGTATGCCAAAAAGTGGCAATATTTGTAGGGTATGTGGCTGACGACTTTTTTTTCACCCAAAATTAATGAAACGAAAAGGGTTTTTAGAGGAGATTCTCAACTTTCCAAAAATATAAATTATGATTTAATTTGAATTTAATAAATAATTATCATTCATTTTCTATTAGAATTACGACTAAAGTCCCGATCGATAGTTGATTGAAAAACATCTATAACTTTCTAAATTATCATATTTTGAATCCAAAACATGCCACATTCTATGCTTTACATACTATAGGATTAAAAAAGAAAATTAATTTCATGAATTTTTGACCAAGTTAAGGTGGCTCTATTGACGAAGTTTTTATATTTTCTAAAAGTTGTAATTAAAATTCATAATTAATTATTTACTTTGGAAAAAATTACAAAAAATATGCATCACATCCGACATGAGTCCCTACTTATATATAAAAATCTTAAAAAAAATATTATCATTTTATTATGGTTAGGGTGGTCGAACACCTACTTCTTATTTTTTCCCAAATTTAAGTACTACGATTGAAATTTCAAATTTTCACCAAATAGATTTTATTTATTTTTAAATAAACCTAGTATTTTAGAAACTACATTCAATTTTCTATAAATTCTATTCTTACATATTTTTGAAATAATATAGATAACTTATTCAAATATTTACGTCAAGTTGCCTAACACTGATTTTTCTGAATTTTTTGCCACTTAAGGGCCTGTTTGGCATACCATGATCCTGCACATGCCCATTTATCGTGCCTATATTAATTCTGGTGCATCGCCTTAGGTTAGAATTTATTTTATTTTATTTTATTCCTTTTCCTTTTCCAAAACCCCATTATAGAAGAAGTCGACTTCTCTAAAAACCTGGAGGTCACTCAGTTTAGCGCAAAAGGTCCCCCATAAATTGAGTTTCCCATAAGACATTGTTACCTTGTCAAATTTTGGCATCAACAATTTGTTCTTTTTCAAGCACGCCCAGTGGGACCGAGCTTAAATGAATTTGCGCTTTGGAAGGGCGTATGAGCCATCAGCTTGTAACTAGATCCCAAACCGCAAGCAATCCCAGTTTACTAGTACCTCCACTAGGAATAGTGTAGACTGCAAATCAGTTGGTAACCGTTCCACTCCCATCACCTGTTCCTCTAACCATGTTGCCAGTCGCCAACAGAAACTACGTGGCATGGGAGGCCAGAAGTCCCCTAGCAACCCTAGTATCACCCATTGTCTGGGGTGCTATCCCAGTTTCAGCTATGAAAGCTATACCCAAGTTTATCGGAGATGGCTCAAGAACACCTGTAGAACATCTGCAAGATGTGGCAGACATGTGTTTGGTACATGGGATCACAATGCAGAATGTAGCTCTAAGGCTTCTCACCACGTATTTTAAAGGAAAGGCGTTGGATTGGTACCGAACACTATCACCTAACACTATTCACACCTGGGACAAGCTCAAAGATCTGTTCTATGAGAGGTTCTCAAATGACGGAGATCGCTCTTCACTATACTATCAACTATCTGTCATAAAACGAGCTCCCCAGGAGGCTATGACAAACTTCAATGCCCAATTCCACACAAATTGGCAGAGGATCCCTGTTACTATACACCCGACTCTTGAGTTGGCATTCATATTTTATCTGAAGTCCATCAATCATGACATTTCCATGATGATCACGTCTTTGGGAGGAGCTACTCTACCAGATGCTTACGGTGTCGCCGTCAAAGCAGAGAATCATTTGATAGATTACGGAAAGTTGCCTCCTCGGCCTATCATGCTGATATTTCCTGAAATATCGATACCCGCACAAGAAGTCACGTCAACTAGCATGCATGCAACTCCCCAATCAATGTACACATATGCGGCAGTGCCACAAAATATCACCTCTACATCCGATTCTTCCAAAGATGAAATGTGTGATCTTAAAGAAATGTTGCAGACTATGGAAAATGATATAACCACCCTCAAGCGGAACTAGTCAATGCCTCCAAAGCCTACCTATCAGAACTATCAAGGCAGATGACCCTCATATTAGCATAATCAGTACCAAGGCGATTCCCACACTAATCCACCAACTCTGACAGTCAACCAAATGGTGTCAATGCCTACTCTGTTGATGAGCGCTTCACCAAGCTCGAGTAGGGAATTAACCATGGGGTAGAATAACCTCATTGATGACATCAATATGTGGTGCTTCCCTTGCAACAATGCGCATATGCCCCGAAACTGTTCGTGTGGCAACTTACAACAAAAGGTGGCAGAGCAACGCAACCAAGGCGCAATGCCAGACCATAGAGGTTATGTATATGCCTCACCCCAAATGGAGAGTGTGGTTCTTGTCGTGTAAATGCAAGGGATGTCTCTAGAACAAAAATCTAACATCACTCCTGATCACGCGCTCTTCTCATGGATGGAGGAAGAAGAAACTGTGTTTGCTAATGATACATCTATATCCAAAACATCGCAAGTGCAATCTAAATATAACACTCGCTCAAATAGGAGATTTACTGGCGAGTGAGTTGTTTCGCATCTAGCCAACCCACAACTTAAAGGTGCTTCTGATGAAATACCTGGCACTTCCACTACGCCGACATCTCAACCACAAAAGGAAATTATCATAACAAGAGAAAAGGAGCAGAAACCTCCAAGTTTGTCACCTTTTAATGTGGTAGAACAATTGAAGAAATCATCCGCTAATGTGTCTCTATGGGACATTCTAGCTATCCCAGAACAAAAAATGCTATTACAGAAGGCACTTCAAGAAGAGGTCAGTGCAACGCCAACAGAGAAGTTAGCCAATGCAGAGGTTGTTAATCCACTATCTCCAGCTAAAATCCTTACGAACAACACAAGAGAATCTCCTGTCGAAGATAGAGATAAGTTGAAGCCCAAACCCTTCTTCTTAACTCTCATTATAGGGAAGAATTTATTGCACAATGCTATGATTGAATTTGGCGCTAGCACCACTGTTATGCCTAAACAAATAGTCGAAGCTTTAGGACTCGACTATGAACCTATGAAAAGGGGAGTAATGCTGCTTGATGGGAACAAATTTGAAACCATAGGTGTCATCAAGGCACTTCCTTTAACTCTATTTGCTTGCCCTAGTATCACAATGTCACAAGACACTGTGATCATAGATGTTCCTCCCATGTTCGACCTCTTTCTATCCTGAGAATTTACTTCAAAGGTGGGCGGATACCTGCCCCTGGATTGGTCACATCTAATTCTCATAACCAAGCACGGTGCAAAAATGAAGATAGAATCAGAGGCTTTACATTCTGAACATGTAGTGGATGAAGCCCTAATCAATTTTGAATCCGTGCATACCTCTATCACCAAGCAAGAAATGCATTGCATTGAATTACTAGAGCAAGAAAAGGTGACCGGAGACCAGGATGATCAAGAAGATGCTCTATTGAGTGAACACATGGACAGTGACCCTTTCAGAAATTATCATGCTACAAGATTGGGTACCTATGTAATTTATGATGAAGACCAGGTGCTCCTGAAGGTTGCCAAAGAGTTCAAAAGCGTCCAAGCACCTGAACTATGGAAGTTGTACTTTGATGAAGCAAGATGTAAAGTAGGCACTGGAGCGGGGATATGTTTAATATCCCCACAAAATGAAAAAATACTAAGGTTTTTCTGCTTCCAGTTCACTTGTTCAAACAATGAAGCCGAATATGAAGGATTAGTTCAAGGTTTGAGCCTTGCGGAACGAATGGGAATTAAGCAATTAATGGTGTTCAGAGATTTCAAACTAGTAGTCAACCAATTCCGGGGGATTTTCGCAGCAAGGAATGTCCGTATGAGATCCTATCGGCATCGAGTTTGGAACCTGGTTGAGATTTTTGAATCCTTCAACATCCAGACAGTTCCCTGAGAATGAAATGGTGACGCAGACTGCATGGCCATGATTGGTGCTCAGTTTGATCCTGCCTCTGACCTTATACATAACGAAAACTCTATATGAGTAATAGTATGACCAGCGATTCCTGACAATGATCAAAGTTGGCAGGTTTTTGAAACTAATGAACATATTGTCTCGTTCATCCAACAGTTGGGGGAATTTTCTGATCAACTTCAACCAAAGATCGCCGAGGCTTATGAAGGAAAAATCATGCAGCTGAAATCCAACAAGCTTCCAAAAGGATTGGTTACTCTTAAAAAAAAATTGATTGTGATGATGTAAGAAATGATAGACGGAATTTCGTGGCAGACAAAAGCGATTACGTAGACCTTTGGGTCTCAGATGATAGAAACCTTCGAATCGGGAAAGATGTCCTACACCATGATAAAGAAAGGCTCATCAATTTCTGCTAGAAATATCGAGTAGTGGCCTGATCTTATGATGATCTAGAGGGATATGATCCCGAAATCATCCAACACACGATCGAGCTGACAGAAGATACAAAACCAGTCTGACAAAAGCAAAGGCCAGTAAACCCCAAAATTGAAGCGCTAATGGTGCAAGAGCTAACTGTGAACCATGTTTCCCAACCCGCAAAAACACAACAAACAATCAATATGTTAGATCAAATGCATGGTTAGAAACATGATTCCTCAAGAAATTCATTTGAAAGTAAAATAAGAGGAATGAAGTTAAGAACACAACAAATTTGAAGTAAGAATGTCAAATCCTATTCTAAAACCATGCAAACTCTTAATCTCTTGAGGGAGTTGGTGCCAATTTGATGTGAAAATTGGCCCTTTCCCAACTCCAATGATGTGATGAAGATACTTGATGAAGGATGGATGCTTGTAGTGATGACTTCAATGGAGCTCCATGTTGAAAATCTGCAAAAAACCTAACTATGCTTTGAAGAAATGGATGAAAGTTGCTATGGATTTGAGTATAATAACTTTGCATGAATTGTGGATGGATCAAATGAAGGATGAGCTCTTAATTTATAGATGAGATTGATTAGAGAAGAGGCAAAAGGGATGAATGTGAGACTAATCTTCAACAAATGAGAAGAAGCCACATGTCATCATGTGAATGGTTGAGGAATGAGCACATTTTGAAGAATGTGCAAAGAGGGGGGAGATTCAAATTCAAAATATGACTTGAAGGATGAGGTGAGAGGTGAAGCAAATGCACATGGCTCAAGAAAAGGACATGTAAGAGATTTTAAATGCTTTGTTGGAAGGGACAAGTCCTTTTGGGGGGGAGATTTCAAATTTGAGGAATATTCCATCTTTGATGCCTTTTTTGAATGAAAATAGATGATTTATAAATTAATTAAATTGATTTTCATGTGCAAGTTGCAAAATCTAGAGGATTTGAGTGATTAGGATTAAATTAATCAGGATTTGATTAATTTAAGGGGAGATTAGGTGATTTGACTATTTGATTTAGATTTGTCGGTTGAAATAATTCAAAAAGAGATGAAAATGATTAAGACCTAGTTAAATAAATATTTTGATTTATTTAACCAAAGGGGGTGATGTTAGATTAAATTAGATAAATGTTTGATTTATTTAATTTAATTTAATTGAACTTTAGATATTTAATCAAATAATATGGATTATTTAATTACATAAAGATAGGAAGATGAAATGACCTAGCTAATTACATAGAGACAATGATTTAATTAAATCGAGGGATTTATTTAATTAAAAGGGGAATTATGATGATTTTAATCAAATAAGGCTATTTGATTAAATGGTTAGATAGAGGGATAATTCAGGATGAGGCGATGTTAGTAGATTAGGATCGAGTGTGCAATATCAATTTGTATATTTTCGATGTCTACATTTTGCCCCTCTTTGAAGTGATGCACTTGTTGCGTTTGTTCAAAGAATAACCTTTCCATGATCAAAAGTTAAAATTTCTCTATTTTTTTTGGATGCCCCACTGCTGCTGCAGTGAATGAAGAATTACGCCAATATACTGCCCCCTTGAGAGATCGGGTGAAGAGGTTTGATTTGAGGGTCGATATCTCAAAAAATAGGTTCAAGATCAGTTCAACTCAAATATTTGATGTAGACAGATTTGATGATGTAGACAGTCATCAACCATGGGTACCCTCATGCCTATATTACACCCACTTGATCCTGATTTGTACCATGACAGTTACATTATTGATGATATAAATGAGATGATTATGGTGTTTGGATGATATGATGATGCTTTTATGATTATGCAAATAGATGATAAATGTATGGTTTATGAGATATTTAGAATAACCAATCTATATTATGCAATGATGGGGATGAATGCATGTGGTATGATTAATGATTTCTATATGATATGATATGCATTATGCAGTATGCTGATGGTTTTATGGATGCAAGATAGATGCAATGGTGATGATTTATGATTAACTGTCATGGTACCATGTTAGCACGAAAAGCAAGAGATAGAAGAAAACAAGAGATTCCAAAGACATGAGATAATGATGATGATGATTACTTGCCGAGGAGTTGGGATTTTAAAAGGGCCAATTACCTTATTGTTTGATAACACACCTAGATACGATGCATCAAGATATAGAAAACTAGGATGGCGTTGTGCCTAGTGTGATGGAATTTGACTCGAAAAATAGATAGGAGTATTCTTGTTCACACCTAACATACGAAAACCTTGCTAGGATGCACCTAACAAAGCAAGTATTCACTGAGGTTATTTTACAAGAATTTCCAACAAGAACAACAGACAAAAGATAATGATCATTGCCCCATTCTTTTCTCTCTAAATCATTTTTATTAGACATCATCGAGAGGTCATTGGATTGAGCACAATAAGATAAATCAAAAGAAAAGATCAAGTAAACAAACAAGTCAATGTTCTTCATACCTACAGCCAAAGGGATGTGTTTTGATAAGATAAGAATCCAAGGTGATATCCAAAATGATGCACATTGTCAGAATGATATATCCTAGGACATGTATTGTACAGGATGATGATGGGTTGATAAGTTGATTAATAGGCTGTTGATATAAAGTTGATTGACATGTTTGTGAATGATCAAGAGTTTGATTTTTTCGTTTAAAGGTTTGTAGTTTGCTTTTGATTTTGTGTTTGATGTTTGATTTTGTTGATTGCTATGATTTTTTATGTTTGTGTTGCCAAAGGATGAAGGTGACGATCAGTTTATTATGGATGATTGATTATTTCGAGTGAAAGCAAGATGGGGCGGATGAACTTTTTTCAAATATTTAGATGTTTTTGACATTTTTGGAATGTTTTGAGGTTGTTTTTGGTATTTTCAAGATTTTACAAATGTTTTGATTTTTGATTTTTTGAATGTTTTGGGGTTTTTTGAGATTTTATGAATGTTTTCGGATTTTGTGTTTTTTTTAATGTTTTGGATTTTGATGGTTTTTGTTTTGTTTTTTTTGTTTTTTGAATGTTTTGGATTTTGATGTCCTCGAGAGCTGATCAAAGATTAGCCCTTGCTCACGCTTAAGCTGAGATGACGAGTTTGGATGCCATGTTTTTGATGTTTTTTTTTTTGTGAATGTTTTTGGATTTTTCTATTTTCCTGATGTTTTTTGGATTTTCGTATGATTTTGATGATTTGGATATGGATATGTGTGATGATATCAGTGCTCTGTTTAGGATTTTGTTGAAAACCAAGCTATGGTTGATTGATCAGATCGATGAATTGACTATGATAACATTGTTGAGGATACGTGCAACAACGCAAGGATAGTGTTAAGCCACAAGGATTGGGATGGATATCTCAAGATGATGAGGGATTGATCATGATAACATTGTTAAGGATACACAACAATGCAAGGATAGTGTTAAGTAACACAAGGATATCCTGAGATGATGGATTTGATTGATCATGATTGATGAAGCTTGATTTGGAACAAAAGTTGTTTGAATGATTTGACGTGATGTTTGAAGTGTAAATTAGATGCAACTAATAGTGATTGTTTGGATTGATGTTCGATGAAAGATGAAGCTTGATAAGGAATATTTTCTCGTCAAAATATGCCATGGGCTAGTGATTTGGAATTTTGCTCACAAGTGGTGGACCAATTTGATTTCACATTTGCCAATGTTCATATCACCACATAAGTTGGAGGATATATATCAAGATTTATTCCCGAAGCAAGATGTAAATATTTGCCCCCAGTGTCTAGCAATGTATGGAATACCATGGGTGGATGCTTGGATAGGTGTATGGATGGAGGGATATGAATTATCTTGTGATAAGATAAGGTGTTCAGATAAAGAATGCTCATTTGGATAATGCTTCATGGCTCAGATAATGTTGGGTAGGATGGGATCAATGAAAATGACCCATGTCAAGATGTTTACCATAAGCAAGCGTAAAGTGTGCACCAAAATTTTACCAAGATCAAGATAATTTGGACTATGGATGCAGATGGATTGGATAAATGGTTCATGGATGAAATGGATTTATTATGGATGAGATGGATGGAATGTTGGATTTATTATGGATGGGATAAGATGCTTTCACTTGAACTAGCACACGTAGATGCTCAATTCTACACATGATGCCTGCTTGCCAGGTTTTCATCATAGTCTTTCCCAAAGTGCCACCGTAGTGGTTTTCACTAGAGGACAATTTTTATCTTTATTGTTTTCATTTTTTTTAATTTTTTTTTGGATTTTTATATTTTTTGGTTTTTTTGGTTTTTCCTGAAAGATTTGAAGCTCATGTTGAACCACATGGTGGTGTCGATGTAGATTCTTTTGTCATAATGTGCCATCGATATCCTGCTTGAAGAAGCTTCTTTGCTAAAATATGTGCACTTGAATGCAACTTTTGAGATTTCTAATTTGTTTTATCGATATCGGGGTTAACTTTGTCCTTGTGCACACATCGCGATAGAGTGCCTTCTGAATCCTTATGATGAAGGGTTGTTTCCAACACATGGTCAATGTGAGAATTGGATATTATCATGGAGGCATGGATGGAGTGTGTTTAGGGATAAGAGATGGATTGGTTGATAGTTTGGAACTTTTGACTCTCCAAACTTGGGAAGATGAGCAATTATGGGTGGATACGAAAGTGTGCATGGAATTAGGACCAACTGATTGATACACTTTGTACGTTGCTTGAGAAGCCTGCTTTTTCTTTTGTGGACATCTTTGATGGATACTTTTCCCTTTTTTATTTTTCCCCATAGTTTCTTTGACTAATGGAGTTTGACAGGGATAATATTTCTTTGTATTCTTTGTATCCATGTGTATTTGATTTGTCCATTGTGCTCCTTGGCTTCTTTTTCTTTGATAACATTTTTTGTGCTTTGATTCAAATCTTTCTTCTGATTTTGGTCCCAATTCATGGATGGGGTGATGGGTGGATGAAGATTCGTGACGTGGCTAGTTGTAGTATTGACATTGGTTTCACCATAAAGATTTTTCATGCTCCCTATGTTGACGTTTTCTTGAGACATAGTTGCCCCCAGTATGGTGTAGTGGCACCTTCATTCCTTGATTCTGCTTGTTTTGATATGTCTTGTTCGATAAGTATGCTCCGATAAATGACCACTGTAGATGATGTTTCAATTTGCTACTCTGCTAACTCTGGAATGTCCTGTTCTATCTGACCTATTTCTTTGAGTGGGTAATGCTAGATATCTTCATACATGATGTCCTCAGTCTGAATTTGGGATATATCTAATTCTAATGTTGATAACTCTGTTTGACTTTAGGAATCAATAACCTGCTCTTTTTGTGTAATAATATCAAGAGTAAAGAAATCTTGTTCTAAATGAAGATCATCTACATGTCCATCCGCAAAAAGCATCTTATGGGTAGATGGAGGAGTATGTGCTATGTGGATATGATCATCTTGTATAGATAGGAGAGTATCCATTAGATTATTATAGTAACTTGGGGATACAAATTCTTGATCTTGAATGATTTCAGAATTGCTTTCGACATGCTTTGGATCAAGTTCTTGACATGGGTCAATTTCAAAGGATGGATTGCTTACAAAGGGTTCTTGGATATCTTCATTAGGCATAGGAAGTGGCTCAATATCCTCTTGATCTTTGAGTGAATTTGGATCAAGTGTTGAATTGAAGATTCCTTCAATATCGACAATCATGAGGTCGAAGGATGTCAATATGTCTCGGAAAGGACCATTGCTAGACTTTAGTGAGAGATGTTGATAATGCTTTAGAATAAATTTTTGAGATATGTCCTCTAACTCATTAGGTGATGTAGAGACATTTTCAAAGTGATCATTGGTCGATGGATTGTTGATTACAGGATCAAATAATGTTAACACTCCTTGAAATAGATCATTGTTGGATATTGTTGAGGGATTCTTATCATGATCAAAAAGTGACTCTTGATGTATGTTGATTTGATCTTCGGATGAGGTAAAAACAACTTCCATGTGTTCATTTATGGATAGGTTTTGATCATGTGATTGTTGACTTGGATCGATATATGGAGTCGTTAACATTTTGTTGGGATTTTGAACAACATTTGCTTGTTGGGCTTGGTATTGGGCTTGAGCTTGCGCTTGTGCTTGTGCTTGAGCCTAGGCTTGTGCCTGTTGGGCTTGTAGTGTGGCTTGGGCAACTTGAGCAGCTTGTGTAGCTTGCTGAGCAACTAGTTGTATAGCTTGTCGATTTTGGTTTTGTTGGAGTGCCTTTTGATAAGCAGCCTGCTGAGCGGCTTGCAACACAATGTTGTATTGGTTTGATGTGTTTGGTTTGGGTGGTGGTGGTGGCGGAGGTGGTTTTGGAATAGTGCTTGTTGTGGTGATAAGAGGTACCATCGTATTGATGATTAGGATTTGAGTGGTGGATGGTGCGATCGATATGGTTAGTCCTTGAGAGACCATGTTTTGAGGGATGATAGATGATGTGTTGGTTGCTTGTGCTATGGGGATGGTTGCCATCTGTTGTTATGATATCGATGGCAAGGGGGAGGATTTGGTATGATGCCTTGATTGATGGTTGGGGGGATGTTTTGGATGAGCAGTGGTAGTGAAGGTAACCCCAAACCAAGAGGTGATACAGATGTTAATGGAAAGGATGGGAATGGTGGGAAAGTCAGTGGCATGCTCCCTTGGGGAAATGATGATGTTTGATCAAAAATTCCCCCTAGTCCGAATATGTCACCTTCTCCTTGTGAGGTCATGGGGAGAGGTTTTCGGTGTTGCATTAAATGATGATGATGATGGGTCATTGTGAAAGGTGAGGGGGACATATTGGTGTGATGGATTTTGAACAACATTCATGTGATTTGCAAACATATCTATCCAAAAGTTTACCAAGTGTGGATTTGGAATGTTCATGCTTGGTATAGTTGTATTTTGTATATTCTCACTTGGAATTTATGGATTTGGTGGGATAATGTTGCTTTGTTGAAGACTCATGCATTGAGTATTTGGTTGATAGATTTGTAAGTTTGGACTTGGATTTAAATCTACCATCGAAAAAGGTGTTTCAAAATTTAGATTGGCTATACTCACATTTGTTGTACCATTGAGGTTTGTAGGAGATAATGATCCCATGTATGGATCGTATAAATGTGAGTTTTGAAAATCAATTGGCATTGTAAGGCTTTGATAATTTGGTTGGTTTAGACCACTTATGATGTATGGATCAAGTTTATATTCTATGTTCTTCTTGTGTTTTGACCTTGTTGCAAAAGTTAGCTCTAAGGTGTTTAGGACCAATGATGAGATGAAGGATGAAAGGGGTGAATGATATGGGTGTTGTTTTTCTTAGGAACTTTGGATCAATGCTAGACTTTAGGATTTGATTTTGATTGGTCTTGATTGGATAATGAACTTGTAAACCATAATATGTTGGATGTGATCTTTAGGATAAACTTGTTCAAAGGTGTGCTAAGTTAACTAGAGGTATGAGAAAGGATGCATTCCCATACTCCTAATTAAACAAGGTGATTTTGATTTGGTTTAAGGATGTACCCAAGTCTAGATAATGATGTTTCCAAAGCTCTAAAGTTGCTTGTGGGATGGGATGATAAATGTTTGAAATGGATGAAGTGTTTGATTTTGATCCTAAATGAACCTAAGAAGGACTTGTTTACAAGGCCAAGGTTTTGAAGAACATGATTTTCCCTTCAAACCAAAAGATCCATGTTTGCTCAAAAGACCATAAGACAAAAGATACACAAGCACATGTGTGGGATTCAATTGATTTCATCTTGATTAGTGAATTGCTTTTACCACAAACACTTTCTTGATTATATTTTCAAACTAAATGTCCAATGTCCTAACTTCTTTTCATCCCACAAAGTGCTATATGGAATTCAAGGAAATCAAGGCAATGGTTACCTATTGTTTATCTTTAGTAGGTAAATTGAGATGTAAGTTCAAGTGTTTAGAAACCTCTAAGGATGTGAATCCCAAGGGAAAGCAATAACACATGAATTTGGTCAATTGTATTTACCTCCTAAAGGGTTTGAAATTTTTTATGATGATGTTTAAGTGTTTTTTTCGAAATGTTTTCGAACAAGCAAAGTGTTTTGACTCACAAGCAATATAACATCCTAGCTCAATTGGTATGTTTTTCTTGGCGGGCTTGCCTCATTCCCTTTGTAGTAGAAGAGATGATTTTACATGCAACCAAGGAAAGAGTATAAAGGTATGTTAATAATGAAGTCTTAACCTCTATATTTTAACCAAGATCGGACATGGCAAGTAACTTCTTGGAATCTAAGTTCCAATGCACCACTTTGATAAACTCGTTGGATGGACTGGTTGGCTACTACAAACAAGGTTCTTAATGATGAGATATCAGGGACATGGTAACTTGCGAGCGTCCAGGAAGCCACTAAGGGCTTTAATCAATCCTACTAGGGGCTCTTATACTTTTTATGATAGTACCCCATTCTGAAAGACACTATACAGCTAAGGCCTACATACCATGAGGACTTGACAATTTAGTCTTATCCATTTACATACCAGCCTGAATGAAAAACCGGTTGGATTCGCCTTCGAGTTCTCCTTTCAGATGTCTCTTAGGTCAGCCCCTCTAAAGGTAAACAACAACGAGCAAGCACATTTTTAGTTTGATTGACCTTTGTTTAAAAAAAAAGGGAGAACACACGCGATACACCTAACACACACTCACAAGCTTTGTTCAATTTTAGTTCCCAAAATGAAGTGTGGAGGTGATTACTTTATCTTAGCCTAAGATCACAAAAAAGGCCTTTTGATTCTCAAGATCGCTGTAAAGCACGAGAGAAGCGCATATGTCCTTTTCGATGATGTTAGTTTAAGTAAGAAATCACAAAAACAAAGTTGCACATGTTCATTTTAACCTTTGAAAGCAATTGTGAGTTCGTTTTAAAAGCACCAAAGTGTGACAATTTGCCTTGTTCAATTTTTAATCCCAAAACAAACTTTAGTAAATTTGAGTCCTAATGTTCTTTTTAAGCTTTTTGTAGCAAAAATTGAAATATTCTTTTTAGAGCTCAAAAGAAATTTAGTAGGTCCTAAAAGCTTGAAAGATAGCAAATCCTTAGAAGAGGGATTATAATTTCTTCCCAAAGTGTTTAAAAACACTTGTTACAATGATGTGATAATGTTTTTTCTTTGACTTCCATGCTCCCTTATCCTTCAAAACCTGCAATACAAGCTCCAAATGTCAAATGAAATCAAGAAACAAGAATATATGAGGGTTAGATAAATGATTGAACATAAAAACCCTAAAAATTAGACCAAGTTCCATTATGATTTGACATTAAATGAAAATTTGAAAATTTTAACTCTATCAAAGTTGATAATAACCTACACCATTGGATAGCTTATGAAATTATACCCCATTTCAAAAAAAAAGCTTCGAAAAAGATCAAAAAATGACCAAGATATGGCCATTTTAAGTTTGAATGAAAAAGTAAGAAATTCCAGTGGTTTTGTCTGTGATGGCGGCTCTGTTTGATTTTGTAGTGGTGCTATATGGCAACGCTGGAGATTCAGCGGTGCAGTTTGAATTTTTGAGAGGTGCAGTTTGATTCCAACAATGCAGTTTGAATTTTTGAGCGGTTTTGTATGGCGACGCTGGACTATGAGCGGTTTTGTTTGCTGTAAACACTAAAAACATCAAAAACCACATAATTTTCTCAAAAAACATGATTTGATCTTCCGGTAGTCCCTCCTTCTAGCGCCAAAATGTGAACCATGTTTCCCAACCTACAAAAACACAACAAACAATCAATATGTTAGATCAAATGCATGGTTAGAAACATGATTCCTCAAGAAATTCATTTGAAAGTAAAATAAGAGGAATGAAGTTAAGAACACAACAAATTTGAAGCAAGAATATCAAATCCTATTCTAAAACCATGCAAACTCTTAATCTCTTGAGGGAGTTGGTGCCAATTTGATGTGAAAATTGGCCCTTCCCCAACTCCAATGATGTGATGAAGATACTTGATGAAGGATGGATGCTTGTAGTGATGACTTCAATGGAGCTCCATGTTGAAAATCTGCAAAAAACCTAACTATGCTTTGAAGAAATGGATGAAAGTTGCTATGGATTTGAGTCTAATAACTTTGCATGAATTGTGGATGGATCAAATGAAGGATGAGCTCTTAATTTATAGATGAGATTGATTAGAGAAGAGGCAAAAGGGATGAATGTGGGACTAATCTTCAACAAATGAGAAGAAGCCACATGTCATCATGTGAATGGTTGAGGAATGAGCACATTTTGAAGAATGTGCAAAGAGGGGGGAGATTCAAATTCAAAATATGGCTTGAAGGATGAGGTGAGAAGTGAAGCAAATGCACATGGCTCAAGAAAAGGACATGTAAGAGATTTTAAATGCTTTGTTGGAAGGGACAAGTCCTTTTGGAGGGAGATTTCAAATTCGAGGAATATTCCATCTTTGATGCCTTTTTTGAATGAAAATAGATTATTTATAAATTAATTAAATTGATTTTCATGTGCAAGTTGCAAAATCTAGAGGATTTGAGTGATTAGGATTAAATTAATCAGAATTTGATTAATTTAAGGGGAGATTAGGTGATTTGACTATTTGATTTAGATTTGTGGGTTGAAATAAATCAAAAAGAGATGAAAATGATTAAGACCTAGTTAAATAAATATTTTGATTTATTTAACCAAAGGGGGTGATGTTAGATTAAATTAGATAATTTTTTTATTTATTTAATTTAATTAGATTGAACTTTAGAGATTTAATCAAATAATATGGATTATTTAATTAAATATAGGAAGATGAAATGACCTAGCTAATTACATAGAGACAATGATTTAATTAAATCGAGGGATTTATTTAATTAAAAGGGGAGTTATGATGACTTTAATCAAATAGGGCTATTTGATTAAATGGTTAGATAGAGGGATAATTCAAGATGAGGCGATGTTAGTAGATCATAATCGAGTGTGCAATATCAATCTATATATTTTTTATGTCTACACTAACCAAGCTAATTGAGTCACAGATTGTCTTCTCAATCAAGAATAGTACTTGGGTATCTAATTTGGTCCTGGTCCAAAAGAAGAATGGAGATATCCGCTTGTGTGTGGACTCCCGAGACCTAAACAGAGCATCCATGAAGGATCATTATCCTCTGCCTTCTACGGATTCAATCCTACAAACGGTAGCAGGATCAGAAATGTTTTCTTTGTTGGACGGCTTCTCCGATTACAATCAGATTTGAGTTAAGAAGGAGGATCAGCACAAGACTATGTTCACTACAGAATGGGGAACATTTGCATATGCTAAAATTCCTTTTGGTTTATCCAACGCAGGGGCAACATTCCAGCGAGCGACGGACATCGCTTTCAGCGAGCTAATCAATAAGTTTATTCTAATCTATTTAGATGATCTTACTGTGTTATTCTAAATCTAAGGATGATCATTTCGACCACTTAGAAATAGTTTTTCAAAAGTGCTAGGAGTTCAGAGTTTCCTTGAATCCAAAAAAATGTGTATTCAAAGTGCCGCAAGGCAAGCTGTTAGGACACGTGGTATCCAAAGAAGGAGTTTCAATCGACCCCGAGCGGGTGAAAGCTATTAAGGAACTTCCCCTTCCGATGAACAAGAAAGGCGTTTAGTCCTTCCTAGGCAAGGTAAATTTTGTTAGCAAGTTTATTTCTGACTTTGCGGGAATAATCAAGCTGATCACCCTAATGCTTAAAAAGGATCAAGCATTCAAGTGGACAACTAAAGCTCGGGAAGCCTTTGAAAAAGTCAAGGATGCTATTTCCGCAGCCCCGGTACTGGTTAATCTAGATTTATCTAAGGATTTTATAATGTATGTGTTTAGTAGCAAGTCCAGTATTGCTACTGTCTTAACCCAAAAGGATAATGAAAGAAAAGGAGAACATCCAATGGAATTTTACTCCCGGACCCTGAAGGAATATGAGATGAATTTTAATTTTGTCGAAAGACAAGCCTTTGCAATAGTGAAGGGACTTAAAAAGTTTCGCCATCTAATCTCCTGCAACAAAGTGTTTGTTTATGTCGCACATTCTAGTGTGCATGAATATATCATGGAGGGAGAAATCACATAAAAAAGAGCTAATTGGATCACCAAGATCCTTGAATATGA
Source organism: Sequoia sempervirens (assembly GCA_007258455.2). Classification (NCBI taxonomy): domain Eukaryota; kingdom Viridiplantae; phylum Streptophyta; class Pinopsida; order Cupressales; family Cupressaceae; genus Sequoia; species Sequoia sempervirens. The sequence goes on from VDFB02378068.1 coordinate 43,460, forward strand.
CATTGATTTCAAACCCACTAAAACTATCTAAGGAAGAGGACTGTGCGAATACATGGCACAGGATGAAGAGATACCCGCCGAAGAAGAGCAACTGGAGCTTGTTCTCATAAATGAGCTAGAATCTGAGGGTTGCGGGCTAACAGATAGAATGAGGTTTATGCAAACAGGAAAGTATCTGCCAGGTCTTTCCCCCCAAAAGAGGAGATACTATCAGCTGTAGAATTGTGGATATGCGCTAGTGGGAGGGGTCCTTTTCAAAAGTAATTTCAATGGTCTCCTCCTGCGATGCATTACTATAGAGCAAGCGAAGAGAATCCTTGACATGTTCCACAATAGCGCTGCGGGTGGACACTTCTCTGCTAAGACCACTGCAATCAAAATCATGTGCGCAGGTTACTATTGGCCCACACTTTTCAATGACTCCCACTTTTTGGTAAAATCTTGCAAAAAATGCCAATTCTTTACAGACAGAAGGAAGAATTTTGCAATGCCTCTCAAACCTCTAGTGGCGGAGGAACCGTTTGCACAATGGGGCCTAGACTTCATCGAGATGATTAATCCCGCTTCCAGCACCAGGCACAAGTGGATTTTGACCACCGTAGATTACTTCACAAGATGGAAAAAGTTTGTTCCACTTAAACATGCAACAGAGACAGAGATAGTGGATTTCCTCGAAGAGCTGGTGACACGGTTCGGTCCTCCGAAGACTATCATTTCTGATAATGCCAAAGCTTTCCTAGGCACAAAGGTATGTCACTTTGCATTAAAAAATGGCATACTCCTTAAGACATCATCAAATTATTACCCGTAGGGAAATGACCTAGTGGAATCAACGAACAAGAACCTAGTCCGACTCCTTAAAATAATTGGTTTGGAACACCAGAGAGAATGGCATAAAAACCTTTGAGCGACGCTTTGGGAAAACTACATAACTCCTAAGCAATTCCTTAATACTTCGCCTTATGAGTTGGTATACAAGAAAGATGCATTTTTGCCTATATCTATGGAGATTCCAACGCTTCAACTATTGAAATCCCTCAAGATAGAACAAATGGCGCCATGGAGGTTCGGCTTGCCGAACTGTTAGAAGTACAAGAAAAAAGGGAGAATTCCCTAATAGCCATGACAAACCGCCAACAAGTGGTCAAGTGATGGTTTGATAAGAAAGCTTCTGACCAAGGCCTAAAGTGCGGAGACTTAGTACTGAAATATGATAAAAGGGTTGCTAAGCCAAGTCATCATGGGAAATTTGATAGCCTATGGGAGGGCCCCTTTAAAATCATTTGGTGCAAAGAGCATAACGCTTTCGAGTTAGAAAGTATCGAACAAGAACCCTTGGGAATTCCGATCAATGGGATTCATCTTAAGTTGTTCCATTAAGTGCCGAATTTTATTTTTGTACATATGTGAATAATGCTTTTATTTTATTTCCCTTTGTGTTGGCCGGTCTTTTTTGAAATTGATTCGTGTTTCGGCAGAAACAACCCGTAATTGTAGAGTAGAGCAACAAAATTGCTTTGCAGTTAAAAATACACCCATGTGCAAAGGAAATGAACACATATGCTAATGAAATAGCCCATACAATAGATATGCAGAATGGAAGAGAGAGCCATGTATTTTTATAAAAAGATATATGTCGATTTATATATATTCTTTCATATTTTACATTGCAAAAATGGCTGAGAGAGCCATAATTCAAAAAGTATATGATTATATGAGCTATTCTTCCATATATGCTATATTTATAGCCTTTTTCAGGCTTATATACAAAAAATGTAAAGCAGGTGGTGTATTAAACAACAAAAAACAAAGAAGTTGGGGAGCATTTTATCTTGGAGCAGGGAGGCATTTTATCCAAGAGCATGGGAGGCAACAATTGACTCATCTATGGCAACGTCTACCGCTTCTTCTATGGCAACGCCTATCGCGTCTTCATCGATAGGTTCTTCAGCAGCAGAAGCAGAATCATTTGGTACAACCGCCATTAGTGTAGGGAACACCAAGTTCTTGAAGTTAGTGTACCAATCTACGTCATAGAATGGTATTACGTTGTAACTACATAACAAAAAGTGCAAGGCCTGGGTAACCCTCTACCGATGCTCGTTGCGTGTCTGGAGGCGGAACCCACTAAGAAATGGCAGCCAAATAACGATCGCTTCTTCCTCAATGTAGCGACGAAGGTCACTGGCTATTAGCAGGCCTACCCCATATGTAGCATGAGCGACAATCTCACTAGGCCATTCAAGTACTTTTTTGGAAAAAATTCCTTGACCAGCTTCAGAATTAGAGGCTTGGGGATACCAATGTCTAACATTGATGTTGTAATGCCAAGAAAGTGCAGAAAGAAAAGATCAAGAGGAAGCATGCAACATGAATCTAAATGCAATCTAAGTTAAGCAACAAAGAACAAAGGAAGTCAAAACATAAATTAAAACTTGAACAATCTCACCAAATTGCTACGTATTTCCATGATTCATCTCGATTGCCCTTCTCCATTTTACTGTTGTAGTATAATTTCCCTTAGATTTTCAAGAGTTCATGCAAGTATAGCCTAAGATAATGATTTAGCAAAACATCCAAGATTCAAGATAAGTGCTCACAAAAGTCATAAGATTTCGAGAGAGATTGGAATGATGAAGACTAGATCAATTTATAGAAAATTGATTATTCGAACGACAGGCCAGGATTGAAAGATCAACGGATGGTTGAGATAATCACATTAGACATGTATTTTGATAACTGTCAGCAGTGACTTGAGTGATATAAATTAGAAATAGAATTAAATATTAAATAAATGATTTAATCTTCCAGTTTGGTATTCGAAAACAGAAGAATTATCTTTGCATGAAAAAGATGAAGATGGATTAAAACAACTCTTGTTCGAATGCATGCACAAGGTTTAATTAATTAAATAGGAATATTTAATTAATTCGCATGTACACGCAAATGAGTTAGAATTGGATGATTGAATGATTTGACAAAGAGATTACTCGAGAACTCCACTCATACATTAAATCAAGAGTTAACTGAGTGATTTGAATAGATCTTTGAGTTGAGTAAAAGTGAATACTTAGATAACTCACACAATTATCTAAATATAGAGGAATGCATTAAAATAGAATTCATGAATTAAATAATTTATTTAATTCAAGATTTGATATTTGAAGAATAATTAAATAAATAAAATTTATTTAATTAAGTGATGAAGGTATTTAAATGAATAATTAAATAAATAAAGAATTTATTTAATTATAGTTGAAGTATGATAAAGAGTAAATTAAATAAGAATTTATTTAATTTGACAAGAAGGATAAGGTTAATTAGTAACATAATTAAATAACAAGCGTTTATTTAATGTCAGATAGAATAAAGAAAGTGTGAATTAATTAAATAATTAAGATTATTTAATTAATAGAAGAATTACGAGATAAATAATTGACATTATTTAATCATGACCATGAAGAATACAAATTATGAAGAATTATGAAGTCGCATGCTTAGACCAAATTTTGGTGTCTACATTTGCCCCTCTTTGATACAATGTCATTTCGGCGTTGTGTCAAAGAAAATCGATTAGAAATGTGCCCCAGTAATGCCCCAGTGTAAAACAGGTGAAGGTATGCCCCCTTGGGAAAATTGACAAATTGTCAAAAAAGTTCAGAAAATTTTGGAAATGATCTTGATTAGTCCATTGGATAGCCAAAAATGCAGTGGAGTTGAAAGAATTGAGTTTGGAAATGTTAGGGATGGGTACGGGTTGATTGAGTTTGGAAGCTGATGCGGCCAGTAGAAAGAAAACCCTAGTTATATATAGAAATTAGGGTAAAAACCAATTCATTTTCACCCTCCTAGCTTTGAAAATTGAGAATTTTCTCTACACTCATAGCGACGATGTCCCCTGTTCTGAACACCCATCATCGAGCTTATAGGATCTGGACCTTCCAGAGGCCAGCCGACGCGGACCCCCCGGTGTGTACCTCAAACTTGACCTTTGAAATTTTCCATTTGCGTGTAATTTTATGCATTTAATTCAAAATTTATGTATGCGTCATTTTAATAAAACACCGCATCTGAATACGTGAAAGACGCATTTGCATGCGAAAGAACGCATTTGCAAATTCACGTTTACTGTTAGCGTAGGTTTGTTGCGGTTCGACGCATTTGTAGGTTAATGAACCGCATTTGATAATCTGCATCGCATGTGTATTTAGAATAGCCGCATTTGTTTATTATGCAATGCATTTGAATGTCCCTCGACGCATTCATATTTCTTGCAACACATATGTTATAGTGCAACGCATATGTGATATAGTTAGCTGCATGTGAAAAAGAACGACGCGTGTGTTTAATGAAATGACATATTTTAATTTTATGCACCGCATATGTGAAATAACGACACATGTGAAAAATAATGATGCATTTGCAAAACAATGACGCATTTTAATAGCAATTAGTTATAGTTAGTTTGCATTAGAATAGATGTTTGAGGCTGACATGAGGCATGTATAATGCCATTGCAGGTCGTGTTGGATACAGTATATACACGAGAGTCGAGACCGACTACCTTTCGGTTCAAAGACAGCTTGCAGAGTGCAGAGCGATGTTTCCTATGGCACCTTGGTCTTCTTCATGTTACAGACATGCCCCAGATTCGGGCGAATCAGGGTTTATTGATAGCACTATGCGAGCGGTGGCACTCAGAGACATCCTCGTTTCACCTGCCGACTGGAGAGGCCATTGTTACATTAGAGGATGTATACAGGATACTCAGACTTCCTATTAGAGGCACATGGGTGAGGTATGATACCTAGAGGGGTGCGGCCGAGATGTGGAGATACTATCCACATGCAGACATCAGACAGTTAGGATTCGACCACTATGAGATTAGATGGCGGGTGTTAGCTCAGAGGTATAGGCAGCTAGACTATTTAGTATGTACTTTGATAGGTGGTATAGTGCTTCCTGACCATTGAGGTCATGGTTTTCTCATGGGGTGGGGGGAGATGCTAGTAGGGATGCTAGAGAGACGTGAGGTATATGCATGGGGTCCCTATCTCCTTGGTATGTTGTACTTTCATTTGCATGATATTGCTTATCGAGAGGCACAGTCTATGAATTGTGGTACCATGCTCCTAATGGTATGGGCATGGGAACATATCGCTATCTTCCAGCCACTAGTGACAATTGACCTTCCACACGGAGCACCTTATGCCTTCCGCTATGTGGGGCTAACACTCAGCACCACATAGGAGATACAGGTTATTTCAGGCATGTCATAGACACGATGGTTCAGTTTACATGGAGACCATACTTGGGCTGCGTAGATTGGTCAGACGAGGATGAGCATTTTCCATTTTGCCGACAGGTACAGTTCTTGATTGGGCGGACAGTGTCACATGTCCACATTATAAAGCGTCATTTGCCAGATCATGTCCTGCGGCAGTTTGGAGAGGTACAGGATGTGCCGAGAGGTCGGGCTGAGTTCGCGAGGTCATCGCAAGAGATCCCCCTATGGGGTCCAAAGATTCTAGTGGCCACAGCCGAGGCAGAAATTGATGCACTACAGGAAGTTCCATGGGGATGGAGGGATGGTCCAGTAGACCCAGGGACCACATAGGAGTACGATCAGTGGTGGGTAGTACACAAACCAGTTCCATTGACAGATCCAGAGCAGCCAGCGCCGGTAGAGCAGCAAGGGACAGGTCCGTGAGGCAGGCGTGGTAGAGGTAGAGGTTGGGGACATGGAGGAGGCCGAGGTGATGGAGGAGATGATGACCAAGGTGGACGACAAGGGGGAAGGAGAGGGAGACGTGGACAGAGGGGACGAGGGCCACCACTATCACCGATCCATGAGGAAATATGAGGGGATGAGGATGTGGCCATGCCAGACATTGGGAGAGGAGGGGAGGAGGTGGATGTTGCGATAGGCAGAGAGGGGGAGCATCCCATAGAGGAGGCCATTCCAGATATCCCAGCAGAGGAGGAGGCAGGCAGAGAGGAGGCAGAGATTGATGCCTTGGACTTGTTGGGTGCCTACTAAGAGGATGATGAGGAGGAGGATGATCATGAGAGAGAGATTCATGATCAGATTTTAGAGGAGTTGGATGAGGAGGAGGATGGGGTAGTGAGGGCCAGGCAGGATGACACAGGGGTAGTGGATCCTAACATAGATACATTGTGTGTTCAGGTTGCATCCTTGGAGGAGCATATGAGAGTCCTAATGTCTGAGAGGGATTGGTATCAGATGGAGAGGGATAGAGCAGTGATGGACAGGGATCAGGCCATAGCTCGGAGACAGGAGACTGAGCAAAGATTCACAGAGCTCATTGCCTTATGTATTGGACCATCAGTTTCCTTTTCCAGAGAGTTAGTCAGAGCTGGGGAGAGAGAGACTTATTACCGTGATTTATACGAGGTAGAGATTCCTCCAGAGAGACGGGCTCCCAACTTCTCACAGGCACGTAGCAGTAGGTCATAGACCAAGACCTATACCAGGATAGTTAGCACAGAGGGTGTGGAGGAGCCACGTAGAGCAGGTCCGTATGACAGGCCTCCCTCAGCTCACAGGTCATCGGGTTCCCGACATCACTCATCCACGCACTCCAACCATGATAGCAGTGGCAGTTCAGGATAGGGGCACTTCTTGATATGTATCGATACATTGTATTATGATTCTATAGCCCGTGGGCTTCGATGTATTATTGATACATTACGACATTGTGATGTCACACTGTTGAGTGAGATATATATATATATATGATTTTGGCGGTGATTCTCATGATATGCATTTCTATGTAGTGATTCTACAGTCTTTATTTATACATGTGATGTTTATATTATATGCCTATGCGATGGATGATCATATTTATTTTATAATGTTTATGCAGCTAATAATATAATGTTGATGCTATATGATGTATGCAATTTATAATTATGAGATGCTATATGATGTCATATGTATAATGCATGCTACATGTGATGCTATACAAATGTAATGTGATGCATGTATTTACATTTGTTTTGTACATGGAATGCTTATGATATGTATTGTATGATGATGAATATCCATTATGTCATGATTTCCTAAATATGATAAATGCCTAGATGTATGCATTTTTCTAACTTGTATGTGTATGCAGAATGACTTGTATTGTTGTGTGTCACAGGACTCTATCATAATGCAAGAAAGAAGAACTGTTAGTGCGGAAAGAAAGATTGAGAAGTAATGAAAGAGATGCGATAGATGTTAGTATTAGGAATCTTCGATGTTTCACTGTATCACAAAAGGTATTGCACTTTATCATCATTGGGTGGGACTAATACAAATAGAGACAAACACCATGATATGACATAGATCAAAGTGTGCAAGGTTGTCCACTTGCTAACAACAGACAGTCGCAGACAAGGAGTGTCGTTAACTCATACTAAGGACACAAGTTGCCCCAATCTTTTTGTCAAGACAAACCATAGACAACAAACAAAAGAAAAGACAGGTCATGAGACGTCATCGCTCCTCTAAATCCTTCATGGGACATCCTTGAGGAAACTAGTAACATGACTCAAAATCAAATTTAAAAGACACTTGACAGAAAATAGTCAAAGAAAACATAATTTTGATACATCGTTGCTTCTCTAAATCCTTCATGGGACATCCTTGAGAAAGCTAGTAACATAATTCCCATCATAAAGTTGAGTGAAAAGATAAGATAAATAAGTCAAAAAGTCAAAAAGCCAATAAAAGATTTGCCAAAACTTGATCTGTTTGCTTGATTTGTTTTGATTGATAAAAGGATTGATTGATAGAGTCTGATTTCAGGAGATACACATACCAGATAAGACTTGAGTCTGGTTTCGATGTTATGACTATCTATATAAGGCATGACAAAGCCTCATTTCAGAAAGACACATATCATATAAGACATTGAGTCAGATGTCGTTGATGTGATAACCTGTGTAAGGCTATGTTTGATTGTTTAACAATGTCGATTATGCAGGAAGGACTCATCCTGTATAAGACATATTGTTTTGCCAATAGCTATATTCAGGAAGGACTCATCCTGAATAAGATACCAGATGGTTACCGTGAAAATGTCTATTTCTAGGAAGGACACATCCTGTAGCAGACATTTGTTGATCTGTTTTGATTGTTTTGTTTGGCAAGTTGTATGATTTGACTTAAAGACATTGCTGACCCATTCACCAGATTGATGCATGACTTGATATGACATGTTGATAAATGACTGTGTGTGACAACAAACCCTAAAGGATTGACCTAGTGCGGCCTCAGGGGCTCATCGATTAATGACCTTGCCTACATTATACATGCAAAGACCTCGTAGTTCGACTTGACTTTGACCAACAAGACTGACTACAAATAGAAGATGTGTGTGAAAGTGAATGTGACGAACCCTAATGGACTGACCTAGTGCAGCCTCGGGGGCTCATCAATTGTAGGCCTTGCCTACGTTATACACATAGAGACCTCGTAGTTCGACACAACCAATGACCTTGTCATATAGACACATAGATTGAATCATGAATTTATACAGACAAACCTAAACAGACTGACCTAATGCGTCAGGGGCACATCGTAAGATGGCCTTGCCTACGTCCAGTCACAGAGGCAACATAGTTTGACAAACAACAAAGACTAACTTTGACTCTATTTTTGGATTTTCGAAATGTTTTTATTTTTTTTGTATTTTTGAAGTGTTTTGATGTTTTTGTGTTTTCTTAGGTCATTTTGCAATGTTTGTGGATTTTTCTATGATTTTACGTCTTCAACACAGCTAATGGAAGAATCAATATGACACGCGTCAAGTGTTTGCCCCTAGTCGAGTATAAGATCAATTGATTATGAATAGGATAAAATGGGGGATATGAAATGCACTCGATGTCAATCGTTCCAAGTTATGGGAAAGACTACCACTTATTATGAATGGTATATACAAGTGATGGATATGAAAGATAAGGGATATGTACAGGGATAGGTGGTATGTACAGGGATAAGGACTATGTACAGGGAAGTGGACTATGTACAAGGATAGATAGTATGTATAGGGATAAGGACTATGTACAGGGAAGTGGACTATGTACAGAGTAGGTAGATGAAAATAATAGTAGACAAAGGAGTAGAGTCAACTACACATGGCACCTGTTTGCCAGGTTTTCACCATGGTACCTATCCAAAGCGCCACCGAAGTGGTTTTCACTATTGGACGAATAATTTGTCTTTACTATTTTCTTGATTATCTAATTTCTTTGGTGTTACCAAGACACCTGTTTGCCAAGTTTTCACCTTGGTAACAATTTTTTTTATTTTATGATTTTTTTGTATTTTCTGCTAATTAAGACAAAGGCTCCTAGAAGCTATGCGTAGAACTTCTTCAGATGCAGACTATTGATTGACAATGGTTCCCCTTCAGGAGTAGAGAGTTGGTATGCTCCTGATCCAAAAGCTTTTGTAACAATATAAGGTCCTAACCAGTTTGGTTCAAACTTTCCCGGTTTGTCTCTTTCTGCTTGATTCTTTGGGTTCTCCATTAAAACCAGGTCACCAATGTCAAAGTTTATGTTCAAGACCTTCCTGTTATAGCTATGACGAAGACAATTTTGATATGCTTGGAGATGGTCTAATACCTTCTATCTTCGCTCATCCAGGAATTCTAGCTCATGGAGTCTCGAGACTCGGTATTCTTCATCATCAATGTGGCCTTTCAAGGATACCCTTAGGGAAGGAATCTCGACCTCAATAGGAAGAATAGCTTCAGAACCAAAGACTAGTGAAAAGGGAGTGGCACCAGTGGGAGTACGGATACTTGTGCGATAAGCCCATAAGGCAGGATTAAGCTGTAAATGCCAATCACGACCAACATCATTGATAGTCTTCTTGAGGATTCTAATGATGGTCTTGTTAGATGCCTCTACTTGGCTGTTACCTTGTGGGTAGTATGGAGTAGAAAAGTGATGTTGAATATGAAATTCATCACAAAGGTGGCGGACTTCTTGGTTCTTAAATGGGCGGCCATTATCGGTGATTATGGACTAAGGGACACCATACCAACAGATATAGTTCAGGATAAATTTAGAAATCTGTGTATCGGTAATGTATGTCATAGGAATGGCTTCAATCCACTTGATAAAATACTCAGTGGCAGTGATAATGAATTTGTGTCCATTAGATGATGTGGGGTGGATCTTACCTATGAAGTCGAGTCCCCATTAGGAAAAGGGCCATGGTGACGTTATAGGACGAAGCTCCTGTGTTGGCGCATGTATCAATTCTCCATGAACTTGGCATTAGCGACATTTCATTACAAAGACATATGAGTCTTTTTCCATAGTAGGCCAGTAATAACCCAATCTCATAATCTTTTTGGCTAAGGTAGGACTGCTAGAATGGGAACCACATATACCCTCATGCACCCCACACAAGGTTGCTTGTGCTTCAGTAGAATCAAGACATCTCAGTAGGGTATTATCTAAGGCGCGTCTATAGAGGGTGTCTCTGATGATGGTGTATTTGGCTGACTTGTAGAGGAATGTCCTACGTTGATTATTTGATAGGCCAGTGGGTATGACTTCGGCGTGAAGGTAGTCATAGATTTCTTTGTACCATGGGGAATCAGGACCAACAATGTCACACACCATTTCAGAATCTGGGATATCGTAGGCAAGGACCAAAAGCTATTCTACCAAGAACTCAAACTTAGGCACGTTGCTAGGAATGTCGAGAAGTGATGCAATTGTAGCCATAGCGTCTGCTACCCTATTTAAAACATGAGGTATCTGATGAAATTTGACTTTGTCGAAGTACTCTTTAAAGCTATAAGCCATGCATTTGTAGGGGGAAAGCTTCTCATCCTTAGTCTCATAATCATCATTTACCTGTCTAATTACCATTTGAGAATCACCATATACTTGTAGGTTCTTAATTTTCCACTTGACTGCCATGCATAACCCTATCACTAGAGCTTCATACTCTGCTATGTTGTTAGTGCATGGAAATGCAATCCTGAATGACTTAGGGATGGATTCACCCTATGGTGTTACAAACAGTATACCAGCCCTTGAGCCATGATTTGTATGTGAGCCATCGAAGTACAGTTTCCATGTTATGTTTGTGTCAATTGTGAATATGAACTCATCAGGAAAGTCTACAACTAATGGGTGATCTACCTGTATGGGTGCGTCAGCTAACTAATCAGCAATTACCTGTCCTTTAATAGCCTTTCTTTCTACATACTGGATATCATACTCACTAAGTATCATAACCCATTTGGCCAGTCGCCCCATTAATGTTGCCTTGCTGAGAAGATATTTTAGAGGATCTATTTTAGCAATCAACATTGTTTGGTGGTTTAGCATATAATGCCTCAGTTTTTGGGTAACAAATACTACGGCAAGACAAGCACATTCAATAGTACTATAGTTGAGCTCATAACCTACCAAAGTTCGACTGATATAATAGACTGCCCTTTCATGACCTTCATCGTTATTCTGTGCAAGCAATGCTCTGAGTGATTAATGGGCTACTGTAATATAAAGAATCAATGGTCTTCCTTCAACAGGTGGCATTAAGACTGGTGGTGTGAGTAAATATTCTTTAATCAATTGAAAAGCCTCCCCGCACCTAGCTGTCCATGCAAAGGGTACCCCTTTCTTAAGTAGATGTTGAAAAGGATGTGTCTTATCTGCTAACTGCACTATAAATCTTCTGATGGATTGCAGTCTTCCTTGTAGTGTCCTTAGTTGACTGAGATTAATGGGTGTATGCATGTCTATGATTGCTTTCACCTTAGCCAGATCCACTTCAATGCCTCATCTGGAAATGATATAGCCTAGCAACTTTCCTGACTTGACTCCAAACACACATTTCTTTGGATTGAGTCTCACTTTATACTTCTCCATCCTTTGAAATATCTTGTCTAAAACCTATAAATGTTCTACCCTTGTCTTGGATTTTACAATAAGATCATCAACATAATCTTCCATAAGAGTGTGTACTAGATCATGAAAGATGGTGGCCATGGCACGTTGATAGGTTGCTCTAGCATTCTTGAGTCCAAAGGGCATAACATTCCAACAATACATTCCCCAAGGACAAGTGAAAGATGTCTTAGGTTGGTCTTCAGTTGCGATTCTGATCTGGTTATATCCTGAAAATCCATCCATAAGGGACAACATCTCATATCATACTATCATGTCAACTATCATGTCTATGTTAGGCAAAGGGAAGTCATCCTTCAGGCAAGCCTTGTTGATATCTCTAAAATCAGTGCAGATGCGGATGCCCCCAGTTGGTTTAGTGATCGGTACAAGATTGGAGATCCAATCGGCATAGTCGATTGATCTTATGAAACCAACGTCTAACAACTTCTTGAGTTCTGCCTTGACTAGTAAAGCAATTTGTGGGTGCATTTTTCTCAATTTTTGTTTCACTAGTTTGGCACCTGGTTGTAAGGAAAAATGATTCAGAACAAGTTCAGGATCCAACCCCGGCATGTCTGCATATGACTAGGCAAAATTTATCTGTCTCTGTGCAAAGAAGTTGTGGAACTCTGACTGCTCTTCTGTTGTCAATGACGCTACAAAATAAACTAGTCGAGGATTATCTTTTGTGCCTATGTTGACTTCTACCGATTCTTCCACGAGCATGGGTGACTTTTCCTGTGCAATGGGGAGAATGTTCAAACCTCCATCCTTAGGTGCCTCAGAGAGGTTTTCACCTTCGGATGCATCCTTTCTTTTTACTTTTTCATTGTCTAAAGGTGCCTTTTGGTTTTCACCTAGAGACTCGTCCTTTTTATTTTGTTTATTATTTTTCTCATTTTTGCGACTAGAGGGTTGAACAGATTCCCCAAAGTATGCTTTGTTGTCCAAGTCAATGGTAAAACCAACCTTATGATCACCGTTAGGTATGCCTTCTCGTAATCCCAAGAACTCAGCAATTGCCTTGTCGTTCTCAAAAATGTCTAAGACGAGTGTGTCTTGTTGGTCCCAATCAATGAGTTGGGGATAAACTAAGGGCATGTCATCGTCAGAGTTATCAAAGTTTAATGGGGTCAAGGTAAAGATTGAATTATTCATGTGGTCACAAAAGTCTTGTACTAGGTCCTTTTTTCTCTTAGGTTTGGATCTAGGTGGATTGATAGGTGGGCCTAATGCCAAGGTTTGACTATTTGAAACAGATGGCTCAAGTTTCCAAGAGGTAGGATCAAGTGATTCCCAATAGTAGTGTTTAAACCATTCCTCTTTTGTCATTTTCTTTGGTGGATAGGAATTCAATGGATTTGGTGAGGAACTTAACATCAAGTCAAGTTCTCCAAATAACTTGTCAAGGTCCATGGAAGAAGTAGAGGATAGGGAATCCCACTCATAATCATTACAGTCAGGGGAGTCACAATGATATTGGTCCAATGGTTCGTGAGATGTCTTAATATATTATGAAGCACTTACTTCCTCAATTAAGGGTGATGTGGTACTAGGAACGCCAATCTGAATCGATTGAAACCCTAGCCCCACGCCTTTTGGCCACTGAGAAACAAATATTGGTTCAGTCCTCATGTCTTGGTTTAAGCCTAAACCACTTTGTCCATCATATCCCTTGCTCTGCATGATTGTGAAACCCTTTCCATATAGATCTGTAGGAATGTGAGCAAGTGAGAGAGGTTCTTCATCATCTTCCCGATACAACCAGGAAGTGACATCTTATGTATTTACAGCCTCTGCTTAATTCTCCTCATTTAATGAAAGTTGTTGTGGGAGGAACATGTATAGTGACCATAGACTGTCTCCTACATGTTGTAGGTAAACCATATGACTTAGGAGGAATCAAATGGCTAACACAATAAGATGTCGTCATGTAATACTCTCCACAACCCTTGTCTTGGATCTCAACCCTAGGAGTGGTAGGAATTGAGGGTGAAATAGATGTTCGAGTGAGTGTGGATGGATCAACATAGGAAGATGGATTGGATGATGAAGCCTCTTGGTTCACTGGCCCTTGATGTTGGGGGATCTCTTTTAGATTGGTGCAATATTGAAATGGATTAGGATCACCATCTATAGTTATTTTTGTTCCATTGTAAGGGAATTTAAGACACTGATGATATGTGGAAGGGACCGCCTTCATGGCATGAATCCATGGTCTACCTAGCAGAAGGTTATAAGGGAGGGTGAGATCCAAGACCTGGAACTTTGTCTCCATTACTATAGGACCAATTCTGATAGGAAGTGTTACCACCCCCTTTGATTTTCGTTCCTCATCATCATAAGCTTTAATGACAATAATTTTGTTCGTGTCTACGCATGCTTCTGAGATACCTAATGCCTTAATTAGTTTTAAAGTGCATAGATTTAACCCTGCTCCTCCGTCTACCAAAACTCGTCTAACTTTGGTATCATCAACAAGGACTTCTAGATGTAAAGGATCGTTATGGTTCGTATTTTCAGTTGCATAGTCTTGTTCAAAAAATGTGGCATGATGATTATTGGTCAAGTAGCCCACCATTTCCTAGAAACGATTAACATCAAGATCATTAGGGACCATGGTATTCTATAAAGCCTTATCGAGAATAGATTGATGCTCAGGGGAAATACGCAACAATTCCAAGATTGAGATTTGGGCTGGGGTCTTCCCCAACTAGTCAAGGAGGTTATATTGTAACTTGGAAGGCTGTGGTGTTTGTTGCGATGGAGGGCCTTGGATAGTGATCTTAGTACGATGAGTATTGACCGCGCATTCGGGATTTTTATTGATAGTAATGGCATTAATATTCTCATCAACAGCGTGAAGATGATGAATGATTTTGCCACCATTATAATCATGCTTGATACTTGCATAGTTGGCTGACATATTGGTCTTAGTACTCGAACTGGGAACAGTTCCTTTTCCATGGTCATGTAGTGGATCAGAAAAGACTTGATGATCAGTGTTTGATGACTTTGGTTTTTGTCCACCAACTTCTATAATTCTCCTTTCGACAAGATCTTGTATGATATTCTTCAGTTGTCGACAGTTTTGTAGGTTATGTCCCTTAGTTCTATGATAATCACAAAAGGCATTATCATCCCACAAAGCCAGTTTAAATTGACGTAGATCGTATTGTCTTGGTTCCTGCAGCTGTATAAGATTATGTTGTAACAGTTGTTTGAATACAGACTCAATGGGTTCCCCTACGGGAGTGAACTCACATTTTTGAAATTTCCTTTGTTGTTGTGGACGTTGAGTATTTTGGACCATGTTAGGAGGTTGATTGAAAACATTAAGCGTGTTGGCAAAAGTATGAGGACCTTGTAATGTGATGAGTGGTCCTGCTTGTAGCGTTTTAGCATCAACTACCCCATCATTGGTGACATTTTTGTTGCGAGACCAAAATCTATTTTTGTCAGGGGAGGTGTTTTGCACGATCAGATTTCTATTGGAGGTTGATGTCTTAAGTTCATCTTTTTCAATGAGATCATTTTCTATTATAACCCCTTTTTCCACTAGTTCTGAAAAAGATGTACAGCAATGTACCCTTAAGTTACTCCTTAGTTTTGCATGAAGGTTTTCTTGGAACATAGTAACTTTTTGTTTTTCAGGTATCTCGACAGGACACTGGCTAGCTATGGTCCTCCATCTCTGGAAGAAAGCAATGAATGTTTCACCTTCATCTTGTGTTGTGTGACACAAGGTTGTTATATTTATCTGGTGGTCTATGTTGAAGGAGAATTGCTCCACAAATTTCTCAACCAATTCGTCCCAAGATCTGATGCCAGAGTCTAGACCCGAAAACCACTCCAGTGCAATTCCTACAAGACTTCTTGGAAATAGTCTCATAAGATATGTGCGGTCATAAGCGACATCTATGCATATGGTAGAAAATTCCCTAATATGCTCTATTGGATTTCGTTTGCCATTGTACTTAGGGAGATTCGGTATGACATATCCGTGAGGGAAAGGGGTCATTATGCCAAGAGGCGTTCTACAGTCACAACAGGGGTGGAAAAAACTTGAGTACATAAAAAAGAAAGCTCTACCGTTACAAACGGATGGCAGTTACAAAAAAGTTGAGATTAATGCATGGTAGGAAGAGTGGATTGTGTTGTCGAAACCGCTGGCATTATGTAACGGATGAGAGTTCAAGAGTCATGCAATGGGAGTGGAAAAGACGCGCATTAAAGAATATTTATCTGAAGCAGCTCTCTTGCCATCAATCTTGACTTTTGGTTTCTGCGCACGTATCCCTCGCCTTCTCATTTCTATTTCATCTTTCTATGCAAGTTTTGTTTCTTCCTTGCTACTCAGAAAACAAATAGCAGTGAAAGTGCTCTCCTTTTTGAAGCATTTTCTGGTATTTTGTCTGCATTTTTATTGTTGTAATATGCCTCTTTCTTTGTTGGGCGTGATTTGTAAAAAATATTAAGTTTTTCCCTTCTCACGATAAGTTTGCATTTGATGCAATTATTGATGGACTGCGCAAAGATAGCAGAAACTCGAACCCAACCAGATCTCTGCCGGACGCAATGAAAGTTGGTTAATTGATTTTCATGGTTTATGCAACTTTTTACAATTTTGCGTCCACATTGTTGGTGATTACCAATATTTCTATACTCTGTAGGTAGCAATAATCCATTAAGAAAATAATTTATGTGCAAATAATAATACCTGAATGTCTCCCATACCATTGATTTAGAAAGTCTTTATAAATCGAAATGTTTCTAAATTTTACAACCACTTGACAAATGCAGAGAAGGGATTCTTAATTCAACTGTGTATTTTGGAATTAGAAACAATTTAAAAATTATATCTGCTCAGTGCATAATCAGTATTTGTTCTTTATTTTGGCAGATTCCGCTGCAGCAAATAGGGTTGGTGTGGCAACTCTTACCATTGTCGTGTCTGTGGTTATTTGTATACAGAAAGAGGTGGAGCAAAACAATTTTATTGGCTTCATCGTTATCAGCTACGGGATTTTACTGCACAGCTACCCAGCTCGCTTGCAAAAGCTAGAAAATATATTTTCCTTTCTTACTCAATATTTAATTGAATTGCCTCTGCGTTGATATCTAATTGTTTCGACAACTAGAACAATATTTGCAGGCCATGGCTCAATTTTACACGGTTTTCATCATTCATTGGTGAGGAGAAAGCTATGCAAGCTTATTATGCGGCCTATCACAAATCGTTGGCTTTCTTGCTTTTATATACAGTGTTTCACATTCTACTCCTTTGTACTTGTATCCAAACATATAGAAGAATAAATTTTAAGGAATATTTTATATGATAAGTGAAGGGGTTAAAGGCGACTGCTCCATCAATGTTTACTCACACATCTTATATGGCCCTGGTTCCCTCTTTACCAGTTGCTCTCTTTTACATCTTTCATTCATTTGCTCCGCAGGTGGAGATAGAAATGGTAGATTAGTAACATTTTTACTTTTTCATGGTCTGACGATATATTGATGGCCATCCTAGTCAGATTTTGAAGAACAATTGATATGTTGAATTCTTGGTTCCTCTAAAAAAAAATGTTAAAAGAGTAAGTTCCAGTAAGTAATAGAATTATTTGATCCTTTGTTGAAAATAATTTAGAATGTACAAAGTTAATTTGTTGCAGAGCTTTTTTTAATTTCTAGAAATACAACCAACCAATGCCCCCTATCTGCTTGTCTCAGATTACTTATGCACCAAAAATTGTGTTTTATAATTAATATTATTTAATAATACTATTGCAGACATCATCCCAAAGTGTGGTATCTCCTTTTATTTTATTTTGTTTTCATTTTGGAAACAGAAAACTATGCTTTTATTTGTACCTAATTGATTCCCAACAAATAGAAGTGACTATGAAGAGAGCAACATTCATTATTATTATTTTTTTTTAAATTAGATATGACTAAGTATAGACAAGGGTATAGAAAAGAGGAAGAAAGTAACGGCAAAAATAAAGTAACATATCATTCCTTCTCTTCTGACCATTAATACATTTGAACACATAGTTGACAGTAATTATATATCATTATTACTTTTATTAAATAAGGGTACTTTTCAATGTTTCATGTAAAGTGTTTGTATATTAATAATACAATTTGTTTTTAGAAATTATTGGCCTTGATTTAGGTTGTGTATCAATGACGCAAGAAATTTTTGATCTAAAGTTTAAGGTGTTTAGGATGCATGCATTTTCTAAGCACAATTTTTACCATTTATATTGTTTGCCTTACTTTGTTAAACTATTGCCGTGGCATTTGGAGTACAGCCCCATTAGAATAGGGCATTGTCCTCATAAATGGAGAGCAAATTTGTTTTAAAATACAAGAATTCAACTTTTTTTTCTTTTTGCATTATAGATCAATTTCAAGTTCAATTTGCACGGCCTTTTTTAAATTGATCACTTCCCTGCAATTGCCTTGATAGGCATGCATGTTAGCAATGGTCTAGAGGCGAATGCATCAATATTGAAATAAAATGTCTTTACTATAAATTAATTTATTATAATTAATTTTGAATTAACTTATTATAACAATAAGTCTATTTTTTTCTGTTTTGATATTAATTTTAAATGTTGTTACAAGGAAAGATTGAATATTGTTTCTATCATCTAATATTCTAAATTTACTATTTATATAAAAGTAGTTTTTAAATTAGACATAAAAAGAAGTTTCTAAATTTTACAAAATTAAGTGCAAACAAAAAAATTCTAAATTTACCATTTCATATAAAAGCAGTTTTTAAATAACACATAAAAAGATGTTTCTAAATTTTAGAAAATTAAGTGTCAAAGAAATTTTCTAAATTTACTATTTGATATAAAAGTAATTTTTAAATTAGACATAAAAAAAAAGTTTTTAAAATTTACTTTCATATAAACATAGCTTTTTTCTAAATGTTAGGAAATTAAGTGCAAAATAAACATATTAAATTTTCTATTCATATAAAAGTAGTTTTAAAATTAGAAATAAAAAGAAGTTTCTAATTTTATAAAATTAAGTGCAAAAGCAAGATTTTAAATTTACTATTTTATATAAAAGTAATTTTTAAATTAATATAACTAAAATATAAAAAATTCAAGATCTTTTAAAACAACATATCCCTTAGGTTTTTATATAAATTTATTTAATTAATCTTTTTCAACAAACAATTTTTTTTTTATTAATATATATATATATATATATATATATATATTTTAAATTACTACCATAAAAAGAAGTTTCTAAAATTTAGAAAATTAAGTATGAAAGAACTTTCTTAAATTTGCTATTGCATATGAAAGTAGGTTTCTAAATTTAAAAACTTAAAATTAAAAGTATTGAAAATGCTTAAAAAATATATACTTTTTAATTGCATTGTAAATAGAAATAAATTATATAGGAATGAAAAACAATTGTATTTTTTAAAGATTATAAATTAATGTATTTAACATTAGAAAAATAAATAAAAAGAAAATATCTTAAATTTATTATTACATATAAAAATATGTTTCTAAATTAAAATATTTAATACCTAATATTAGGATTTAAACAATTGAAAACAATTCATAAAGGAGAAATCATTCACATATTAAATTAAGGTTATATAGGTAAGCTTTAATTTAAATTAAGGTTTGATAAGGGTTAAGGTTTCATAGGGCTAAGGTTAGGGTTCAATTATTGTTAGAGTTTAATTAGGGATAAGATTCAATTAAGGACAAAGTTAGGGATAGGATTCAAGTATTTTTAGAGTTTAATTGGGGTTAGTTTACACTTAAGGTCAGGGTTAGTATTTGATTAACATTCAAATTGAGTTAGGGTTAGGGTTTTACAATAAAGCTTGGTGTTAAGGCTAGGTTTGGGCTTCAGATAGGGTTATTGTCAAGGTTAGGGTTATGATTCAATTAGAGTTACAATTAAATTAGGGCTCAATTAGGGTTAGGTTTTGGGTTTAATTATGATTCTAAGATAAAGCTTGGGGTTACACTTATAGTTATAGATATTAATGTCATATTATAACTAGGGTTTTATGGTTATGGTTCAATTAGGATTCAATTCAAGGGTTAGGGTTTAATAAATGTTAAGTTTCAATTAAGGTTAGCATTAGGATTAGGGTTTGTGTTCGCTTAGGGTTAGGATTAGGCTCAAGGTTAGGGTTATGATTTAATTAGGGATTCAATAAGGGCACAATTAGAGATAATGTTAAAGTTAAGATTCAATTAGTTTTAAGGTTAGGGTTAATGTTAAGGTTCAATTAAAGTTAGGGTTGGGATTAACATTCAATTGGGGTAAGGGTTAATGTTAAGGTTAGGGTTAAGGTTTTATAATTAAGGTTAGGTTAGGGTTAGGTTTATGGTTCATATAGGGCTAGGGTTAGAGTTATGGTTCAATTGGGGTTAAGATTCAACAAGGATTCAATTAGGGTTAGAGTTAAGGTTCAACTATGGGTATAAGATATAGCTTGGGGTTATGAGTAGGATTAGGTTTATCAAAAAAAAAATTATAATTAGGGTTCTAGGGTAAAGCTTAGGATTATGGTTAGGATTAGGGTTAGGGTTATTAATATCTTAAAATAATTAGGGTTATAGTAAATAAAGATGATATATATATATATATATATATATATATATATATATATATATATCTTAGGGTTAGCGTTAGCATTAGGGTTATTAAAAATTAGTATAATAATAATCCTAACCCTAATCTTGATAACCCTAACCTCAACTATTACCCCAACCCTAACTCCCAATCCGACACCCCAACCCCAACTATATGTGATATTAGGCTAGTGTAAGGCTAGGGTTAGGCTAGGAAAGTGCTGATTAGGTTAGGGTTTAGGATTAGGTTAAAGTTATGGTCATGGTTGTGGCTAGGTTAGTGCTAGGCCAGGGTTAGGGGCTAGGGCTTCAGGCCAGGCTGGGGCAGTGCAGGGCTTGGGCCATCATCATGAATAGGATTAGGTTATCGTCAGTGGAATAGGCTTATCATCACATCAAGGATTAGGTTAGGCTTAGCAAGCTGGGGGCTATCATCGTGAATAGGCTTATCATCATGAATAAGGATTAGGGTTATGGTTAGGGTTAAAAGCTAGGCTATCTCTCACAACAGGTTTACTCATCATGAATAGGATTGGCTAGGGTTAGTTTTGTAGTTTGTGACCAAAGCTAGAATTAGGGCTAGGGCTTCATCAATCACCTAAGCGACCAGGCCAGGCCTTATGATCAGGGCTATGGCCATGGCCATGGCTTGGCGAAGTCAGCGGCCGGGCTGCCAGGGTCAGTGCCAGGCCAGTCAGGCCAGGCCAGCAGCAGTGGGCCTTGCCATCACCCACTGTGATCAGGCCATCAATCATGAACAGGCTTCCATCAATCGTATTGAACATGACCAGGTCAGGGCCAGTGCTAGGCCTAGGATCAGGCCGCAACTAGGCCAGGGTTTAGCAGTAGGCCACCACCTAACTGGCTTCATCATCACGAATAGGCTGCCAGGGCTTAGGTTAGGCTAGCCAGCCATCACCATGAATAGGTTTATCATCACCAACAGACGAGGCCAGGGTTGCATTGTGGCTTAAGGCGAGGCACCTGGTTAGGCCAGAGCTGAAATCTGGATTAGGCCGGGCAAATCACCGCGAACATGATTGTTAGGGTTAGGGCGTTATGGTTATGGTTATGGTTATGGTAGTTGGCGGTTAGACAGGCTTATAAATGATAAAATATAGTAATTTGGTTAGGGTTAGAGTTAAAATTGGGATTAGGGTTGGGGTTATCATCATGCATATGTTTATCATCATGAATAGCGATTAGGGTTAGGGTTAGTGTTAGGATTAGAGTTAGGGTTATGGTTAGGGATTAGGGTTAGTATATAGTATATTTCAGTATATTTTTTTGTTATTATTATATAATAATATAATAATATTTTATTATTAACAAGTATACTAAAATATACTAAAGAATTATTATATAATAATATTATTATTTAACCCTAACACTAAATCTAACTCTAACCTAATTAAACCCTAACCCTAACTCTAACCCTACCCCTAATCCCAATTCTAACCCTAACCCTAACTATACCTCTAACCCTAACCCTAACCCTAACCCTAACCCTAACCCTAATCATAGCCCTTACCCTAACCCTAATCCTAACCCAATTAAACTCTAACCCTAATCCCAACCCTAACCCTAATCCTAACCCTAACCCTAAATAAAATTAATAAAACTTAACCCTAACCCTAATCTTAACCTTAACCATAATCCTAACCCTAACCCTAATCTTAATCCTAACCCTAACCCTAATCTTAACCCTAATCCTAATCCTAATCCTAATCCTAATCCTAACCTAATTAAAACCTAACCCTAATCCCAACCCTAACCCTAACCCTATTCCTAACCCTAATCCTAAATAAAATCAATAAAACCTAACCCTAACCCTAATCCTAACCCTAAACATAATCCTAACCCTAACCCTAATCCTATTCCTAACCCTAACCCTAAATAAAATTAATAAAACCTAACCCTAACCCTAATCCTAATGCTAACCATAATCCTAAACCTAACCCTAATCTTAGCCCTAACCCTAACCATAATCCTAACCCTAACCCTATTATTAGCCCTAACCCTTAGCTTAATCCTAAGCCTAATCGTAATCCTAACCCTAACCCTAATCTAAATCCTAATCCTAACCTAATTAAACCCTAACCCTAATCCCAACCCTAACCCTAATCCTATTCCTAACCCTAATTCTAACCCTAACCCTAAATAAAATTAATAAAAAATAACCTTAACTCCATCCCATTCAATTGCATCAGATCCTTCCCAACCCATCCCAACTCCATTCCATCAACTCCCACTGATTTAATGAACTTGAATCACTTGGAATCAACCCATCCCTAATTCCAATCTCAAATCCCCACCTAGCCCCAACTCCCTAACTCCTAATCCTAACCCTAATCAAAATCCTAATCCTTCTAATCCTAATCCTAATCCTAACCTAATTAAACCCAACTCCTAATCCCAACTCCTAACCCTAACTTATTCCCAACTCCTAAATCAGAATAAAATTAATAAAACTAACCCTAACCCTAATCCTAACCCTAACCCTAACCCTAACTCTAATCCTACTCCCCGCCTTAATCAGAATCATATAACCCTAACCTCTAATCATATCCCTAACCTCAATAATACTAATGTTAACCCTAAACTCCAATCCTAACCCTAACCCTAACCCTAATTTTAGCCTCTAACCCTAACTCCTAAATTCTAAGCATACTTTAATCCTAACCCTAACTCCTAATCCCAATCCTAATCCCAACTTACTCAAACCCTAACCCAATCCCAACCCTAACCCCATCCCAACCCTAACCCTACTCCTAACCCTAACCGTAATCATAACCCTAACCCTAACCCTAACCCTAATCATATCCCTAACCCTAATACTAATGTTAACCCTAAACCTAATCCTAACCCTAAACCTAACCCTTTTCCTAAACCTAACCCTAACCCTAACCCTAACCCTAAAATATATAATAAATATAAAAAATAATTTATTTAAGATATTACATGTTGCGCTGCGACTGCTACTAGCATATATATATTATTTTAATAATAATATATATAAAATACGCCGAGAGATATCCTTCTCGAGGCGCCTATTTTTTAATCAAATTTTTATTATAAAAATTGAATAGGCACCTCGAGAAGGATATCTCTCGGCATATTTTATATATATTATTATTAAAATAATATATATATGCTAGTTTTGTATTTTAATTTCCTATAAATTAGTATTTTACAACCCAATTCATATTATGTAAGTAAAATTTAAACAATAAATTAACCACCTTTACACATACTAGTTTGTAGGAGAGTGTTAGAGGGGTGAGGTTTACAAGCATTAGGGAATATTGAGATGATTTTAATGGAAATTACAAACTATATCACTTTTAACATCATTTGGGTTATTATCTTATGGTATTCTTTAGGGATAATTTTTATGCTACTATTTTCTCAAGTAAATTTTATGTAGTTGTTATGGTGGTTTTACTTTTGAAAAGTGGCAAGGATTGGGGGTAGAGTGAGGGAGTGAAGGGTAACACCATATGGATTTGAGGTGGTTTTATGGGTGGTAGTTATGTGTCACCACAAAATATCTACCTTTGACCATTTGTGTATCCTTTGGGGAGTATTTTGGTAAACTATGATTTTATTGATTCCTTAGGCTTGGGGATTGACTAGGATTGAATACCTAAGTGCTCGATATGGTTGAGAGAAATGAAATAATTATTCATTTCCAAATTTTTTGGGTAGATTTTTGTTGTCTTTATTTCTTTATTATGCATATAGATCTATGAAATAATAATGTAATAGACAAGTCAGTAATACACATGTTATTTCTACATTCCATATAAATCATTGAGAATTATTCTAGTGAAAACTATGGGTATTTTTTGCATCAAATACCTACACAATTTTTACCAAAAACACTCTTAATAGATAAGTCGTTTATTATTTATTTGAGGATAATTTAAATTGAGTGATATAAACATTTTATCATTAATATATGTAAAAATTAAATTGTAGATGATTTAGTTAAAATAAAATAATTTGATAGAATTTATTAACATGAATTATTTATTTTGTAGAAATGTATGTGTACAAATTAATTGAAATATTTTAATATTTTGAAGTATATTCTAAATTTTTTTAGTGAATTATTCTGATTGCAATTTTTTATGCAAATACAATAATCTGCGAACTATGAATCATCTAAAAAATGTCTTCAGCAAATCATCCTAATCTAGAGGAATAGTCTGTTGAAAAAATGTAAGTCAGCATGTGACTAAAGCGACCACCAAGAATCTCAAGAAACCAAACAAGTATAGACTTTAGGATGTTGCATCATATATCATGACCAAACAACATTAAAATTAATCCAAAAACCAAGTGCCCATCTACTAAAATGAAGGGAGGAACAGAGGTTTCAAAAACCATAAGGAGAAGATTTTCGCTAAGTAAACATTGCCATCCAAAGAAACAACATCATTCAAGAATACTAGAAAATCTGGAAAGTAGAAGAAGGAATACAATAGGATTTAAATATAACATCTAGAAATATGCTCAAGAAAAAAGAGGAAGATAAGGGTAATCCACCTGCTTGCTCAAGGGAACCAATAGAGATTGATGTCCAAGAGGAAACAGATGAAGATACTATACTTTTACAAGATTTGGCCATCATCTGTAGAACTTGGGCCCAAAAAATGAAGAAATAGTATAGAATATTTGTTGAACACCTAGAATAGTAAGAGGGGGGTGAATCAATATTCTCTTAAACCATTCAAATATTAAACATTCAATCACTAATGCATATTCAATTGTAGTAAGGAAATAAAGCATGAAACATCCACAATATCATATAACACATGAACACCAAGATTTTTACATGGAAAACCCAAAATGGGAAAAACCACTGTGAGGGTTAGCTCACAATAAATCATAACTAGTTATAGTATATTACAAAAATGCTCACTGCAGATGGACTCACTATCCAAGTGGACTCAATCTCCACAGGTAAAAATATAGAATAAAGAATGTGGATCACATCCTAGTTTGAACTGTTACAATTTCATTTACAATATGTAGGAATATAGTTCAAATGAAGCACAATAACAATCTTCACACTGATTCTGATTCAACACTCTGTAATGCTCTTCATTCGTACAACTTAGATCTTTCACAACATAATTTGTACCACTCTGCTCAAATTTGCATCACACACAATACATGTCAAATTTATCTCTCTAAATTACCAAAAATAATCCAACATATATATCGGCATTATGTAACCTCAATTAGGTCGGCCTAATTAGATGTAACACCAAAAATATAACTTGTTGGCTCAAAACTTATCATCGATAACACATGCCACAATTCAAATCTCAAAACATCTTAATATAGGTCAGCATTGACCTATAATAGATCCCACATAAGATAAAAATAGGTATTCATCCTTCGCACAACATTAAACGTGTTAGGTCAGCTCCAAATGAGACCTTAAAACAAAAACCTACATCTGTGTATCTGTGTCTTGACACATGGACCTCAAAACTCAATACCATCTGGAATTCATGCTCAACTAACATCTAGAAACTTATTTTCAGCACCAAAAATCCAAAAACTCATTCGTGGAGGAGTGTTGAATCTCCCACAAAAACACACTGTATAGAAAAGGACTATAATATGCTAGGTCAAACTCTATTACTCTTATCTCTCAACCTGTATGTCCAATCAAGATGAAATATTGGATTTACTTGTATTTAAAATCCACAAAATTAATGTTAGAGTTGCAGAGTGATATCTACATTTATGGAGTGGTGCGGACCAAAAAACCAACGCATTGTAACATTGAACTGGCATATTTGACACTTAGTCAAATTTCTATGCAACTAAACTATCTGGACCAACTTAACATGCACAAATATCTTCCACAACATCTCAAAAACATGTTAGGATTAATCAAAATATTCCACAACAATGTTAACATCAATGGAAAGGGTGTATCCATACTCATGTTGCCAAACAACATCATCAATGAAAATCTCCTCAAACTTCTAACAAGATTGGGTTCGGACAAATATGAAACTGAATCATGGGATTTTAAATTCCCACCCAATATCTTCTTCATCATGGTATTTCTTTTAGAAGAGGATAGAGATTCAGTCCTAGAGAAAGGAATTTGGGAAATAGATAGAAGCCCTATCTATATGCAAAATGGGAAACTAATTTCAATCCATGAATTCAGGTGCCATATACAGAGGCTAAATGGATCAAGCTATATAATATGCCCCTAGAATATTGATCGAAGGAGTGTCTAGAAAATATTGGAAAGTCATTAGGCTCATTAACAGAAATAGATACCCCTTTATTGGAAAGGAATTCTTATCTGTATGCAACAATTCATATTGCAGCAATAAAGCAAATCCCAAAGGTGATCAAACTAAAATCCAAGACAAGAATCTAGTTGTAGGGTGTTGAAATTGAAGATCAAAAAATTTATCATCTGAAGTGTGAATGAAGGGACCACACAACAAAAAATTGCAAGATTCCCCCAAAAATCAAGAAAGTGTGGAGGAAAAAGGAAACCTTCAAAAAAATGAAATTAATATGTAAGCTCAAAAATGGAAATCCCTAAAATGTAGAATTTTTTGGAAAGCCCCTCGAAAGTTAATCATGAAATAAGTGGTAGGAAGATCAAAAATAGAAAGGAAAACAACAAGCAAGATGTGTGGGTGGAACCTTTTCTTAGCTTAAATACATAGCCAAGTATACAAACTCCAGAAGGAGGAAATACTTCTAAAAGAGAAAATGAAGATTATGATGAACTTGATATCATTGATAATAGGTGAATTTCTCAAACAGCTGCACAGTTCCTGGATCCAACAAAACAATCTAAGAAAAAGAAAGGTAGAAAAACAAATAAGAAAAGAAAGGAGGAATTATCCTAGGAAAAGGCCCTAAAAAGCATCATAACTTTCTCAAGGATACAAAGGGAGTAGAGCACTCCCAAAAAGAGGATCCATGAAAATAATGACATGGAATGTTAGGGGCCTAAATTCCCCTAACAAAAGACGCTTGATAAAGCGTCAAATTGAAATAGAAGATACACACATTATTGTTGCAAGAAACTAAATTAGAAGAAGAAAATAAAAGAATTATTCGCCTCAAAGGTTGGGAGGAGTCTTACTCAAAGGCCTTTGGTACAATAGGTGGGCTTGGAATTTTGTGGTGAATCAATTTGGTTGGTGTGAACATAATCAACAAGAAAGAAAATTTGATGTTATGTGAAGTCGTAAGCTTAAAAATTAAACGAATATCTTTCTTTTTAACATCTATGGCTTGGACGGAAACTTTGAAAAAGAAAAATTATGGGAGTCTTTGAGCCAAAAAACAACAGAGATCAAAAGGAAAAGAATAATTTTGGGAGGATATTTCAATGTAGTTCTCAAGAAAGAGGGAAAATATGGGGGGAGAAAAATCATTTCCTCTTCAATGCGTGTATTTGGTCAATTCCTTCTATAGAATGATCTAATAGATACCTAGACAAAAAATGGAGCATATACATGGTCAAATAAATGACATGGGGAATGCCACATGAAAGAAAAATTAGACAAATTTATCTACTCACAAGACTGGTTGGAAGTAAATCTAAACTTGGAAGCAACCATACTCCTCCTTGCAAGCTCGCGTCATCTTCCTGTCAAATTAACAAGAATGGAAGAAAATAATTTTTCAAAGACCTACTTCAATTGCTTAAATGTACCGTGCCTCGAACTCGTGTGTAAAGGAAAGGCCAACCAAACTACTGTATCAGAACTATAGTTCTAGGCCGAACTATAGTGTTGGCCAAACTCTAGTAGAAACGCCCAAAAATGTGTCTGGTTTACCTAGGAAAAATCCCAAATATGTGTATAGCTTCCTGAGTGAAACACTCCATGCCCATCATGTGTTTTTCTGTGTTGCTTATTCAAATGGCCAACTATAGTATTTTGGTTTTCCAACTATAGTAGAACACACACTATTGTTTCTAGTTTCCAAAAACTAGAGTATCTTGGCCTGTCTCTGCTCTTGGTGGATCTTCATCTCGATATGGAAGGGATGCCAAGCGAGATGCTAGTAGGTCTTCCTCTATTTATGTTGTTGGATTTGGAACTATCTTTACCACCAGAGCATCACTATTTGGAATACCATAAAATATGGGGGAATCACTTCTAAGAGCATCATTGTATATCAGAACTAAAATAAGCTATGCTACCATCCTTGCTCCTGAAACTGATGACTTTGTTTTTTTCTCTTTGACCATCCTATGCAAGCATCTAAACTTTCTATAGTCGTTCTACCCATTGATTGACATTGAACCGATTGAATTCGATCCACCCACATTGGTAGTAGGAGAGGCGATAGCAGAGGTACTACCACTTGTTGACCTAGTTGATCCAATAGAAGCAAGGGTGGAAGAAGCTGATTCAGTTGATCCATCAGTATCAAAGGTAGAGGCACCACCAGTTCTTGATTTGGTTTACCTGAAATCAATTGATCTGGTTGAGTCAAAAGCAACTATAGTTGGATAAAGTCCCCCCCTACAGGGGTGGGAGGGGATTTAGCAATTCATTGATCAACTAAGGGAGGTAGACCTCATGGAAATGACTGCCTATAGTTCCTTTGGCTGACCCTATGGTCTTAACCTCCCACCCTTTCCTTCCTATGTGGTGGAATCAATAGAACATTAGTGGAAGGAGACTCCAAAATGTATTGGGATCAAAAGATTTATCGTCATCAATAAATTAAAGTATATCAAGAGGAAACTACAAAAATGGAATAGAAAAATCTTTAAAAATGTTTTTTTTTTTAAAGAAAGACTAGAAGAAGAACTATAAAATCTAAATAATAAGGTAATTAAAGAAGGTATGTATCAAGAAGACTACATGAAAGAAAAAGAAATCATGATAGAATATGATGAAATTATGGCTAGGGAAGAAGAATACTGGAGAAACAAATCAAGGGAGGTTTGGTTGAATGAAGGGGATGCTAACACAAAATTCTTCCATAACACAACTAAAATGAAGAAAGCACACAAAAGAATCGTAGATATTCATTCTTTATATGGTAGTCTCATTGAAGATCCAAGTGAAATAAAGGAAGAAGCAATCAGTTTCTTCAAACAGCTCCTAGCTTCGAAAGGTGATAAGGATGCAATTAATGACAATAGTATTCTATCAAACATCCTGAAGCTAATGTCTTCAAAAGATAACTCTATGCTCACTAAACCTTTCACAAAGGAAGAAATAAAGGATGGAGTATTCCAATTGCACCCAAATAAATCTCCAAGACCTAATAGTTTCCCAACTTTTTTCCACCATAAATGTTGGCATTTTATAGGAGAAGAGGTATGGGAAATAATGGAAGACTTCATAAGAAAAAATAAATTTTTGAAAGATATAAATAACACAGTTGTGGTTCTAATACCTAAGAAAGAGGTTTGCTCCAATTTTCGGGATTATTGCCCAATATCATTCTATAACATAATCTACAAAATTCTATCCAAAGCACTAGAAAATAGGCTTAAAAGAGTTCTAGAAAAGATAGTATCCCCAAATCAAAGTTTCTTTACCCTTGGGAGGGATATAGTGTATAGTACCACACTTCCTAATGAAGCGATGTATACAATCAATAAGAAAGGCTTCCAAGCATGATGATAAAACTCAATGTGAGAAAAGATTATGATAAAATAAGATGGAGATTGTTGGCCTCCTCTAATGGTTCAATAACTAAGCCCTTAGAGCTGTGACTTAGAGATTAGACATCTACACTAAGCAGTTACCTTACTCATCATGAAGGTGCATTTCATTGTCAACCCAGGGACATGAACTTGAAATGGGTCAGCACTCTATGTGCACTAGGAATCCATTGCAGTCATCCATAAACAAGAAAAGAAACAGTACTAAAAATAAAATGTTGGAAAGAAATTAACAAAAGCACTGAGCATATATCAACAACTACATTGAGCATCAACAACTGAACTGGAAATAGATGGAAAAAATAGAAATCTCAACAAACATATAGGAAACTACTCTGTCTACCTTGGCTGCAAGAACAGTCACATAACAGAGTTCCAATGGCTACAGAAACATACAACTATTGAAACTAAGACTAGTTATTGAACAGAAAAATAACTTTTAAACTAAATGGGTGGAATTCTCACCAAGTGGCCCCCCTTGAATGAGTCTTCCTTAAGCTAACTCAAATGCAGCAAATCATAATATCATTTTATTCGTTGAAAACATGATTACAACATATCAGCAATATGACTGTATTACTTAAACTGGAAATGCAAGTATAATCTCAGAATATCCAACCTTGTGAAACGGGGCATCTGACCATTATTTATAGAGGGAAAAGCTTTTAATTAACCCTAACTAACTAGGCAGTCGACTCCAGCAAAATAGGAGGATTCCATTTATTGAAAGTATGGAAAAGAGAGGGAGGAAATTATGCATGCGCCAGATTTGGTCAAAGCAGACTTGCCCCAACGAGGATCTAGCACAACACACTTCCTAGATTTTATCAACTAACAAACATGACCATTTAAAAGGTAGTTACAAATTCCATACGAGCTAGGAATTTCCCTCCATTGAAAGTTTCCCTCCATTGAGAGTTTTCCCTCCTTTAACCTCTTAATGACCATCTTTTTGACTTCCTTAGCAATCGACCAGCTGGCGGGAACTTCTTCCACTTTACAAGCTTCATTTATATCGGCATCTTGATGTGAACCTGCATGATGACATTAGCACACACAAAACATTTGCATATCCATAATTACCTTAAAGTAACATCCATTCAACCACATGTAAAATTAACATAGATAATCCACATAGCATGTTAATATCATCAAAAGTCACAAGGATAATTTCATGCTCAAGGTTCATAAATCTAAGGAAATAACATGGAGAATGTCAATAACCAAGTGCCAAAGTCTATAGTATTAATCAACAAATATATGATAAACTCTATCAAAATTGATTCATTAATTGGACTCATCATCTCCCCCCAACGTAATGATTTGTTGGTCCTCCAGCAAAGAGAGCTTTATTCCTTTTCCTTGTCAAAGCTCTAAAGTCACCAACTGCCAACTATCCCAGATCAGTCTCTGTAGTATCTGAATTGGGATCCTAGTAGAACCCCTACTTTTTTTCCAATCTACTCCACCTTGGCTTTTCTGTAGCTGTCATACTGATAGTATCTGTAATCTAGTACTGGCCATAATAGAGTAGGTGGCTGAAATGTCAATGGAAGCCAATATTGGTGCCTAATCCTTCCAATTTGTATGTACCTAGTACTTCATTTACATGTTGCAACATAATTTTGCAAGGAATGGAGTTTATCTTGTTTCAACTGATCTGTCAAACTATTCCATCACTATGATAGGTACCCCAATACTATTTTCCCTGTAGTATCAACTACCTACTCATATTCCTGGTATGCTTCATCCCTAACATGCATGATTCTATTTTTGTAGTTTGGACGATAAAGAATTATGTGCCATGTATAGTAAATGTCTGAAGGGTTATTGGATTCAGCTCTAAGAGGCAAGGGGGTATGGAGTTCGCTTTCCCTATATATTTTAAATTGTTGCCCCCAACTGACTTCATTATGGATCCATAACATGAATTCTCTCAAATGGATATCTCCAATGTATAGCAATGGGTTCCAGTCATGATCATTAGGCACAACATAATTATGCAAGTACAATTCACATAGCATATTTTTAACTTCAAGAGGAGAGGATTGGTAGGCTTGGAAAAACTCATGTGGGGTTTCAATAGAAGGGCTTAAACCTAAAATAACCCTTGACAGTTTGAAGGAAAGATGACACTCCTTCAAATGCAGTGCATATACTCTTGGAGGAGTTCTGCATGTCATCATTTGGGGTACTAAAGCTACCGCATTATCTACCTTATCCTTCAAGGCAACAATCTCTACATTCTTTCCCTCAATTTCTGCATTTTTCTTTTTGACTTCTTCCTGAAGCTTGAGTCTTTCCTTTCTCCACTCCTCTTTCCTTTGCATTTCATTCCATAAGTTCAGGGCTACAAGATTCCATGAAAAAGTGGGAGGTTTATTTTTTCCTACCAAGATCTTTCCTCATGTTGGCTCATTTTTTTCAAATGACACTAGTTGCAGTGATTCTTGTTGTTCATCTTGCTCTGGTTGTAGTGGTTCTTGATTTTCAACCTGCTCTGCAATAGCAACAAGCTCTGCTAATCTTATGTTTGC
The DNA here is from genome assembly GCA_007258455.2 of Sequoia sempervirens. Lineage (NCBI taxonomy): Eukaryota > Viridiplantae > Streptophyta > Pinopsida > Cupressales > Cupressaceae > Sequoia > Sequoia sempervirens. The sequence goes on from VDFB02378068.1 coordinate 76,243, forward strand.
TTATTCCTCAAATATGTCTTCCACCTCAACATTTACCCGCCCCTTAGGAGCTTTTGTCTCCTTCCTAGGTGTTCTTCTGAGTCTAGGGCTTCTTTTTGGAGGCATATCAATAGCTGGCTCAACTGGTTTTGATTTCTTTGAAGGGATTTTACGTTTCTCAACAGCTGCAGGAAGACCAGTGTCATCAACTTTTCATTTCCTAGGGCTTGGTATTACTTTTTTTGATGTTTGCTTCTTGGCCTTCCCTTTTCTAATTTTTGCCTCTCTCATTCGTGCTTCCTCTTTTCTAATGACAGCCCTAGTAAGAATTGGAGTTTTAGGGAGAACATTGACATTAGGGTCTGAGGATGAACTTTCTTCATCTGAATACTCTGATTCAAAGGATCCAATTTCTATTGTTGATTCAGTTGTAAGAGGGTTTGTTCCATAGGTTGAAGCTATAGGAGTGGTTTTAGCAACCCTCTCACCCCTACTAATCCTACGAGCTTGGGGATGACCTCTATGACTCACATTTTCCAATATGAATTGATCAATGTTCACAAATTCTTCCCATGACATACCAGACACTTCTTGTAAAGATTTTTCTACTAACAATTTTATCAAATAGTGATGGGAGACAAAATTGTCCCTACCTTTTTGCATTTCATCTGCCATGATTGCAAGGAGGTTGTACACCACATTGGTAACATTCATCCTTCTTCCATGTCTCATATGGTTTAGGAGCTTAAAATGCACATAATGGAGGCATGATTGGCGACCCTCACAGGTAATATATTTGACAATGTAGACAGCAACTTGTTTCCACTTTTCTGGCAGAGAAGTTTTCCTTGTTCCTTGCTTATCTACAACAAGCAGAGGATCACTAGGTTCAGTGAATTCTACCCTAGCTGACCTCGCATCCCTGGAAGCAAGGTATGGCTCTCCTTCAGCAGGAAAACCTGTTACTTCAGCAATTCTCTCCTCAGTGGCTATAACTTCTAGCCCTTTTACCATTGCCTTCCTGTCAAAAAGTGTCAGTGCAAATTCCAGAGCAATGTCCTCATTGAAACTGTCTAGTTTCAAAAAGTAGTCCAACCATCCACAATTCCTGAATTTGGCCAAAGAGAGTGTATCCTGTAGTATCACGTCATGAATTGTAGGTTCATTTCTAATTAGTTGTCCTCCCATTGTTTCTACCCACAATCAGGCAAACACTTTTGCAAAATTTTCTTTCCTGCAATCCTTCTCTAAAAACCCAATTTCTTTTGCTTCTTGTAACTCTTCTTCAGTGCTAACACCAATGTCATATGAAATTTACATATTTGGTGATGTTAAGATTATGACTAAGGAAATAAAGAAAAATAAATGAGGGGTATCATCAAGGAAAATGGTGGTAGTTCAGTATCATATCACACATGCAAGTCGTCATTTCAACTATATTATTTTAAATTGGCTCATTTCAAATTTGCTGACATGTATGACACATGGACATGTGGGTTCACACTTTCCCCCCCCCCAACCTAAATTAGAGCATGTGTCCACACAGGTTGGGATGTAATTATGATGTGACAAGGTAGAGTACAAATATGTGCTATGTAAAATATCAACATTAATATACAATAATTAAATAAATGCATTTAAGATAATTAAGATATAGCAAGTTGTTACACACGTACCTAAAAATTTGGAGTGTAATTTGCAAAGAAATTGGAAGGAAGTGCAGGTTACTTTAAAAGTACAGTTGAGCAATTAAATGAAATGATGATGGAATGAAGTGATGGTGGAGTTATGGAAGAGAGAGAGAAAGGATGGAGATGGATGGACAGATGGATTTATTGATGAAGAAGTTGATTCCCACAAAAGTGGAAATCTTTATTATGATATGATGCATACCTTAACTAGTCAGAAGGAGGGACACTAGGTCCGCTTCCTTCAGCTACAAGAAGTTTGGAGGTTTGGTGTTGAATAAATTGTTGCATGAATTCTTGTTTGGAAGTCGGTTTATGATATAACCTGAGGCGATGACTGTTTACCAGAAGCTTGAATCTGACAGGGTCAATGGTTGTGAGTTGAACAACACCATTGGAGAAGACTTTTGCAACTTCATACGGTCCCAACCACCTGTTCTGTAGCTTTCTTGCATTATCTTGATACCTGGAATCATAAAGGAGTGCCCAGTAACCTAGCTGGAACTTCTTTTCCTTTATGTATTTTTCATGCCATTTGATTCTATGATTTTGCACTATCTCAGCATGATGAAGAGCTAACTTTCTCATCTCATCCAAGGCTTTCAACTACACGATCCTATCCTTTTGTGCCCCAAATATGTCTATCCCAATATTTAGTGTAGTTCTACGAGTTTTATGCTCAAACTCTATAGGCATCATGGCTATTTTTCCATACAATAATTCAAAAGGAGTGAAACTAATGGTTGTCTTCCAAGTGGTTCTATAATCCCAGACAGCTTCTGGCAACCTATTTTCCCAATATTTCCTATGAATTGCCACTATTTTTGTCAAAATAGCCTCTATTTCCCTATTTGTCACTTCAGATTTGCCATTGGCCTAAGGGTGATAGGGGGTAGATTTTGTATGCCTTACATTATATTTATTGACCAATGTTGTGACAAGAGTTGATGTAAGCTAAGCCCCTTGATCTATAACTATCTCCCTAGAAACTCCATAACGTGTGAAGTCTTCTTCATAGAGGAATTTTGCAACTTTTTTATCTCTGGCATGTTTCATAGCTTTAACCTCAACCCACTTGGTCACATAGTCAGTGCAAACCAAGATGTGTGATTTAACATTTGATGGTGGATCAATTGGACCTACAAAATCAAGTCCCCATTTATCAAATGGTGTGATGACTACCTGAGGGTATAGAGGCATCTCATCAGTTAGTTGGTCGGCCCATCCTCTGACATCTATCACACTTCCTAGTATACTTGACTGCATCCTTATGAAGTGTGGGCCAGTAATATCCTATATTGAGAATCTTCATTTTTGTCCTCTTAGCTGCAAAGTGTCCTCCACAGGGTTCATTGTGACATGCATGTAGTATATCATAGGTTTCATCCTCCCTTATAAATATCCTTAGTACATGATTTGTTCTAGTGTAGAATAAACATCCTACAATCCATGAGAAAGGAAAAGTTTTCTCAATAAAAACCCTTCTCTCTTTTGGAGAGAAATGAGGGGGAACTCTCCCTGTAACCAGATAATTGGCTATATCTGCATACCAAGGTGTGTGCACACTGGTGGAAAATAAATGTTCATCAGGGAAGGAGTCATCAATGACTTGAGTGTCCTCTGATGTATTCAATCTGGAGATAAATTTTTCCACAACATTTGCCTTACCTGGTTTGTCAACAATGGTGATATCAAATTCCTGCATTAGCAACAACCACCTTGCTAGCCTACCAGAAATCAAGGGCTTATTCATGAGGTATCTGATGGCTGCATGGTCTATATGGACAAAGATCTTATATCCTATTATGTAATGCTTGAACTTGTTAAGGGAATAGATGACTTCCAACATCTCCTTCTCTATCACTATGTAATTAAACTCATATCCTTATAGGTTCTTGTTGAAAAAGTAGATTGCATTCTCAATTTCTCCCTCTTTTTGGCCCAAGACAACTCCTATAGCATAATCAAATGCATCTAAGTGAATATGGAAAGGGAGTTCCCAATTAGGGCCTTTGAGTACAGGAGCATGGGTTAAGGCTTCTTTTAAATCAGAGAATGCTTTGTCACAATCCTCTATCCACTGGAACTCAACATCTTTAGTTAGAAGATTGTAGAGTGGTGTTGTCATCTTACTGAAATCTTTTATGAAGTGCCTATAGTATCCTACATGTCCCGGGAAACTTCTAACATCTTTTTTCTTAACAAGAATAGGAAGATTGGTAATCACCTCAATCTTAGCTAGGTCCACTTAAATTCCTTTCTGAGAGATATAGTGGCCAAGGACTACTCCTTCCTGCATCATCATGAAGCATTTATCACTATTCAGGGATAGATTATGGTCTTCACATCTCTATAAAACTTTCTTTAGGTTTTCTAATGCTTCTGCAAAATCAGCTCCATAAGTAGTAAAATAATCCATGTAGATCTCCATACAATTATGTGAGATATCTGAAAATATACTAATGACTGATCTTTCAAAGGTTGCAGGTGCATTACATACACCAAATGGAAGTACTGAATAGGCATAAGTCCCCCAATGATAGGTAAAAGTTGTCTTCTCTTGATCCTCAGGTGCAATCTGTATTTGATTATAACCATTAAATCCATCTAGGAAAGAAAAATATTGCTTACCTGCAAGTGAATCCAATACTTGGTCTATGAAAGGAATGGGAAAATGATCCTTTTTGGTGGAAGAGTTTAGTTCTCTATAAGCAACACAAACTCTCCATTTACCTCCCTTTTTAGGCACAATTACCAATGGGGACACCCATTGGTTTTCTGAGATAGGGTAGATAAATCATGCATCCAATAACTTATGTAATTCCCCTTTTACAATCTCCCTCAATGTAGGGTTGATTCTCCTATGTGGTTTCCTTACTGGTGTGCAGTCATCTCTAATGTAGATCCTATGAGTATAGATCTTGGGATCCAATCCTTTCATGTCATGGTAATCCCATGCAAATGCATGTTGATGGGTCTTCAACAAGTTTGTCAAGGACAACTGTTGTTCTTTATTCAACTTGTTAATATTCAAATGTTTTCCTTATGAAACTTGTACTTGTGTGGTCAACTCAATCATGGTTGTTTCACTAATTCTTGGCATTTTTAGTTCATGTGGCAACAATGTATGAATCATATTTTTTGTTGCGGGAAGTTTAGGTGCAGGAGGAGCGGCCAGAAGTGTCTTCAATGGACCTGCAGAACCAGATTCATGAGTGGATGATTCTTCATGCACCTCACAATGGTTCTGAATTATATGGGATAATATTTCATCTTCTTCTATCATCAAGATTTTTAGTGCTTCTTCCATTAGAAATAGGCATGTCCCCTGACTAGCATCCAATGTACGCATTTGTTGTGGCTAACCACGACCTACCCAGAATAATGGGATACCCTCCCAATGTAGCTTTAGGGGAAAGGATCATGAAATTTGTTGGGTACTCCCAAGAGTCTAGGGTTACAACAAGGTCTTCTACTATACCATCTGGTTTGGTAGTGGAACTATTAGCAAGCTTCAAGACAAGAGGAGTAGGTCTCATATTTGCAACATTTAGTTGCTGCAGGATATCCTTAGTCATCACATTTATTTTTGCTCCCAAGTCAATTAGAGAATTCTTTACTTGGATTCCATTTATAATGACTCCTACCATAGAACTACTTGGGTTAGTGTATTTAGGAACAATAACTTTCCCAAGCATGATATATGCCAACTGTCCCACCACATGAATGGTAGTGAGGTCTTTCTTTTTCCTACCTGGATTTTTGAGACATGCTTCCTTGATTGCTTTACTATATATGGGGACATCTTTTATGGCCTAGAACAAAGGTATCTTAACACATATGTGTTTCAACTGATCTAGAATATCAAAGGTTGTTTCTTCCTTCTCTTCCTTTTGTTTAACAACTTCTAACCTTTGGGGAAATGGTGGGTCTTGATCAAACTGTTGATCTAGTTCAAGATTTTTAGGCACATTTGACTAAATAGGGGCATTCTAATGCTCCTCTTCTTCCATAGGAGTCTCGGTGATGATAGGAGTGGAAGGAGTTAGAAAAGTGGTTCATGAACGCAAATGAATGTCACTCACACTCATAGCATATGCAGGAAATTAGTTAGGATCTGCAGAATAGACTAGTTGTTGTTGTGGTTTGTTATTTGGGTTAGGTGTGGGTTGAGATGGTAACAGTAGGTCTATGGTGCTAGAACTTGAACTAGTAGGAGGAGGCATTATGGTAGGCTATTGAGGCTATGGAGGTGACTACATATAACCAGTTAGCTAGTTTGGCTATTGTTGTCCTCCCCTCCATTGGGATGTTTGTTGCCAGTTTCTTGGAGGTGGTTGTCAATTCCCCTGGAATTGTTGCCAATTCCCTTGGGATTGCTACGACTGGGGTGGAGAGTTTTGGTAATTGGTCCAAGTCTTTAGAGGGTTGTTCCAAGGATGAGGTGGATATTCTCCATAGTTGGATGGGTATGGGGGTTTTCATTGATTCCTAGATGCATAGGAATTGAAATAAAGTCCATTAAAAGATAATGGATCTGGTAGCATACCTTATCTTGGAGCCCATAGTCTTCTTTGTGCAATGTAGAAAACCCGATCAGCATCAACCTGAACTAGCCTAAATTCTAGTGGAATTTTCTTGCTATCAATGATGGCTACCATTTTGCATCTACAGTCCTTCTTTTGTCTACAATGAGGACAATATTCTACCAACATTGCCTCTACCTCCTCTTGTTTCTTCTTTGCTTGAAGAGTGTCTAGCTGAGTAGCCATATTGTTTATGATATCCTACTTGAAATCTGCCAGAAAATGAGTGATTTCCATCCTTGAGACTCCATTGGTGGAGGATTTACCCATAGAGGATTGATAACATCTTCCTTTCTTTAGAGCTACCCTAGATTAATTTTGACATATCTTTTTAATATCATCCCAGGGAACTTGGGTGATATCTCCTCCTCCCATCAATTTGAGTGCATCAATGCAGCTCTCATTGATCCCTCTAAGGAAGAGAAACTTTTGAGACTCTTCATTAAGTGCATGATGTGGAGATTTCTGTAGGAAAAATAGGAACCTTGAAATATAGTCCTCCAAACTTTCATCTTCCTTCTGTTGCATCCTGAAGATATCATCTCCTCTCATATCACTACCCCTACAGTATTCTTTGTACTTCTCAAGAAACTTTGTTTTCATATCATCCCAAGTCTCTACAGTATTCCTACCTAAGCTCATAAACCATCTTAATGCAACTTCTTTCAAGGTGGTAGGAAACAATTTAAGCCTATGAGCATCAGTGGTATAGTCATAGCTTTTGCAGAGGATATCAAACTCAAATAGGAAAGTGCCAGGGTCTTCTATGACAAGCCCATAGAACTTAGGAAGAACTGAAGCATGGATGTTCTTGAGATTATCAACTTCATTCTGATGAGTGATAGGAAATAGAAAAGATGGTTGGTTGGGTCTATTTGGATTTGCATGAGCCATATCTGCTTGATGGAGTGCCAAAGCAAATGGATTCTCAATCAGGTTTTGGGCAGCTTGGTCCTCAGAGGAAGCTTCAGAATTGGTCAAATTGGGAAATGCATCAGCAAAGGATGTGCCTCCTCTTCTTCTTCGTCTCTTGGCATATTTTGAAACTCAACTAGCTGGTTATCAGGATTAGGGTCATTAGGAAGAAATCTCCCATGAGCATCTCTTCTCTTGCCTCTATGCATGAAGTATTAACTCAGTATCAGCCAACTCACACAAAGAATTGGTGAAAGAATGGCAGATCATTACTTTTCTCAAATGAAGGGTATGCTAAGAACAAACTTCAGAGATACTAAAGCAAGAAAGAAACTAGAAATGACTCCAAATAACTTCCTAGTTTGACACCATCCCCGGAAATGACACCAAAAATGTTGGCCTCCTCTAATGGTTCAATAGCTAATCCCTTAGAGATGCGACTTAGATATTAGACATCTACACTAAGCAGTTATCTTACTCATCATGAAGGTGCATTTCATTGTCAACCCAGGGACATGAACTTGAAATGGGTCAGCACTATATATGCACTAGGACTCCACTGCAATCATCCATAAATTAGAAAAGAAACAGTACTGAAAATAAAATGATGGAAAGAAATTAACAAAAGCACTGAGCATGAATCAACAACTACACTGATCATCAACAAATGAACTAGAAATGGATGGAAAAAATAGAAATCTCAGTAAACAAACAAGAAACTACTATGCTTTCCTTGGCTATAGGAATAGTCACATAACAAAGTTCTAATGGCTACAGGAATAGACAACTGCTGAAACCGAACTAGTTACTAATCAAAAAAATAACTTTTAAACTAAATGGGTGGAATTCTCACCAAGTGAGCACCCTTGAATGAGTCTTCCTTAAGCTAACTCAAATGCAGTAAATTAGAATATCATTTTATTCCTTGAAAATATGATTACAACATATCAACAATATGACTGTATTACTTAAACTGGAAATGCAAGTACAATCTCAGAACATCCAACCTTGTGAAACGGGGCATCTGACCATTATTTATAGAGGGAAAAGCTTTTAATTAACCCTAACTAACTAGACAATCAACTCCAGCAAAATAGGAGGATGAAATTTATTGAAAGTATGGAAAAGAGAGGGAGGAAGTTATGCATGCGCCAAATTTAGTCA
>VDFB02378069.1:0-24475 GCA_007258455.2 Sequoia sempervirens
ACCCTCCTATAAAGGAGAGCCCAAAATCTCACAATCTAAATAGTCTTGCATAGGTATGACATCTTGTACATCTAAGCAAGAAGTTTCCTTGTCACAAACTACAAGACTACCTTCTACCACTGATCAAGAGGGTATCTTGTCAAGACTCCTCCAAGATCACTTGACAACCCTGTTAGAGTAATAAGTTATTATGCTTAATTAATTATATTATATTGAATAATTAATTAAGTCACTTATTCCTTTAGTTACTTAAGCTAAACTTAGGCACATTAATAATTGATTAATTATTAAGTGTGCACACTAGGGTTTCATTTAGGGTTTCCCTTTTAGGGTTTCTTGATCTCCTTCATAAGGATTGATCTCTTTGTAATAATTGATTCTCTTAATGCATTTTTACTTTGAGGTTATAGAACATCTTTGGTTTTGCATGTCTTTTGCATTTGACAGGTATCCCTTTCCATGCAAGCAATCTTGGTTTTCTAACATGGTATCAAAGCTCCAGACCTCCAGCTGCCTCTTTGTGATATGAAGATATGGCCTTTCAGTGAGTTTCTAATGCAAGGGTTTCCATAGGCATCTTCTTTGCAAGACCTGGGGGTAGCCAATTTTTTGGGACACTTTGGGCTCAAACGAACACTGCCATTGCATTCGCAGGAGCCAAAAACCCTAAGATCGCCCTTTGTTTCGTTGATTTCTAAGCAGTTGGTTTGGGAGGCAAAAAAATTTTGCTTGGGGGCTGTACAGCCTCCCCAGCACATGTTACGAGGCACGAAAAATGAAAAAAAAATTAAAAAGGGCATTTTTTTGGGGTCTGTGTGTGCTGCCAATTCAAAAATTTTCCTCGAGGTGGGCACCCAAACGTTGCCGCCGGCCCACTCCACCACCAGTTCGCCGCTGATCTCCCTAGCCCCTTGGGCTTGCACCAGCCAGCAGCCGGTCCCATGGGGGGCCCCGCGCTATGCGCCCGGCCTCGGTCGGCCCCTTCCAGTGTAGTGGGTGGTCCTATTGTAGACCACCTCAGCCCACCAACTTGCCAACAGCTAAATATTCCAGCAATTCCACAAGTATATTCTGGGAGGTGAGCATATACCGGCACCATGGAGGAATATACCGATGGCCATCAATTTTTTTTGGCAAGGGGGGGTGTTTTTTGCCCTGACAGCCAGATGGCCATCAAATTTAAGTTCTCTTTTCGCTAACATCAGCATGACATCATGATGATGTCATCCATATGGCCGACACTCTTTACCCCCTCCTAGCCCTAATTTTTCCTAAAGGAGCAGTTTTCTCTTTTGGTCATAACTTGGGTATATGGTATCGAAATCGACTAAACGAGATATCGCCGGAAAGCTGGTTCCAAGAAATTTTTAGTGGTACTATTTATTTTTTAGTATTTTACTATTTTTTTGTGCATTTATTGCTGTTTGAAGTCAGATGTTTATTTTGGACTTCCAAGCTCATAATGTTTTGCCATGATCTCTGATTTTCGCTATCTTTGAGGCGTTGGAAAGGTATTAAGGATCTATATGTTGTTGTCCATTCACTTTTTTTGTATCTATCCTAGGTTGATTGCTTAGTCTAGATTTGGCTTGATGGGTTTTTTGGAGATTACTTGGATGATTTGGCAGTTGGGAGGGTGCATCTTGCATCTTTGCACTTCGTTTTCAGTAATACATCATTCAATAATTGCTTGTTGCTTCATAGATTCTAGGGTTGTTCCCATTTGGAGTTTTTGAGTGTTTAGTGGCATCGGGTCTGCTATTGCTTTATCATGATTCCTTGAGTCAATCAGTGACTCTCATCTGGTTTCAATAGTAAACAGAAGAATTTTTCCTTGCTTGCCAGTATCAGGTTCCAATGTCACTCTATAGTGATCTTCCAATGCTTCTTGCAATAGTCATCTCATTGTAGGGGGGTTTGTCCCACTGGGTTTTTCCTTCTCTACCTCATTCTTGCATTTGTAAATGGGTACCTGATCAGGCCTTTGTTGCTGAGACCCATCTTTGCTTTCATGCATCTTATTCTAGTGTTTTATCTTCTTCCTAAGTTCATCTTAAGGGGGCGTGTTAGAGTAATAAGTTATTATGCTTAATTAATTATATCATATTGACTAATTAATTAAGTCACTTATTCCTTTAGTTACTTAAGCTAAACTTAGGCACATTAATAATTGATTAATTATTAAGTGTGCACACTAGGGTTTCATTTAGGGTTTCCCTTTTAGGGTTTCTTGATCTCCTTCATAAGGATTGATCTCTTTGTAATGATTGATTCTCTTAATGCATTTTTACTTTGAGGTTATAGAACATCTTCTTTGGTTCTGCATGTCTTTTGCATGTGACAGGTATCCCTTTGCATGCAAGTGATCTTGGTTTTCTAACAAATCCTTCCTCCAATAACTCAAAATAAATTCTATTACAAGACTTCATTTTGTGTGTATCATAGAGCTCATGGTCATTCCACTAATGAATGTAAGGCTTTGAATAGTAAAATCCAACATTTTAATGAGTTTGGTGTTCATCCTTATGTGGGGGCACCTAATCCTTCTAATTGATACTAATTTTTACTCTAGCATGCATTTCGTTAATCATCTTGGCTCACCCTTGTCCTACACTCAGTGGGGGCAAGGGGTTATGTAGCCTTGACCTCATATGTCATTTGTTGTTGCCTCTTTTGACTAGTTGTTAACCTTTCATGAACATATAAGAGAAATCTTGGGATGCAGATGACATGTCTTAAGTTGACTCGTAGGTGACATACTACCCTTTTTCATGACGTAGCTTATAGGAAACATATGTCTTGGCATAGGGCTTTTCGAGTAAGCTCTCATGTCCTCCTTCTACTTTAAAGCAATTTCTCACAGTAATGGTGTTAGAAACTACTTTAAAGTGGGGGCATACACCGACACTCATATTTCATTATGTGATTTCTTTCTTTTTACGCTGTATCCTTTTCTTCATGGAGTCATTGGGCTTGATTTCCTCTGAGAACATGATATTTATTTGAATTTTCTTCTCTTGGAAACATTAAGCACGATGTTCCCTAAGAAGAGACCTTACATGAACTATTTGAACATTCCTTACACCATTTTGCATTTACAATGTCTATGAGTGTCAAGCATACAAAGTTTTGCTTACCTCATAGAGCTCAAAAAGCATTTTCATTATGGTGCCTTATTAAATTTATCAAGAGGTATAACTTTGGTATGGATGAGCAGGAAGCCCATTCTTAGGCATGCCTTTTCCCCATAGCCACCTGCATATGTGTGAGCACATATCGGTCATATGTGTCTCACCTTCTAGGACTTCTCACCTAATGGACAACCAAGAGTTTCGTCGCCTTAGAGTGAGTATGCATTTTTTTGGACAACAACGTAGATCTGATCCACAACGTGTTGGAAAAATGGTCGAAGTTTGATCCAAATTTTTCTTTTTGATTTTCGCTTCCTTCTTGTTCTTTCCATTGTATGATCACATATCTTGTCTCGTTGCATATTATACACTTTTCATGTGCCCCTTCATGCTTATGTTGGATTGACTTAGGATCTTGGATCTTGGGGGCTTGACCAATGCCTTGATCTTTGTCATTCTTTGTCAATCCACATTAGTATGATTGGACTCTTCTTGAATGTCTAGTTTAGTGTGAGTTTGAAGAAATTTCATCCTCTCACTAAAGTGGGGGCTTAATGTGTCACCAAAAAGTGTATACCTTGCTTGATATGGGAATAATTGATGACAAATTGGACTTAATGGGGCCTTGATTTGGTGTTGTGAGGCATTTTACACATCCACATTAAGTATTGGACCCTTGCAAACTAAATAAAATGCATTTAATGATGTCTTGTAAAGGTGTTGTAAAGTGTTATAAAATACTTTCACACCTCTCTAGACTTCATGGACCTATATTTCCCTAATTCAATATTGTAAAAGGTAATATTGTAAAAGGTATTTAATAGCATTATCACATTAATCTAGAAGGCTTGTAAATTAAACCTCATTTTAATCTAGTGTTGCAATGTGTTTTACACATTCACATTAGATGATGTGCCTTTCTAGGCTATGAGGACCTCATTTTAATGATGTAAAGTGCATTTAATAACACTTTCACATTGAATTTTGTGTCCCTAGCCCTAATTATGCTTTACATCATCATTAATAGGCCCCTATGGCCCCATATTGTGCATCCCAAGGCTTAATTTGATCAAAGACCTGATAAAATCATCATATAAACCAAATTTATGCATTCCCCAATAATCCAGTTGGAAAAAGGACCCCTCTAGGACTAATTCGCCCATATGGGTGAATGAGTCCCTACCAGGTTGGACTAAGTCACCCATCCTAACGAATTAGTCCCATTTGGGTCATTTTCAAGGTTTGAGCAAGAAAATTTGATTTTTAAGTTTATTTTTGCTTCATGTCACCCTTGGGGATCAAATTAATGGGAAAATTATGTGGATTTCATATAAATACAAGCTTCTAAACCCTAATTCATAACTCATCATCATTCATTCATCATTCATCATGCTTTCAAGTCAAGCAAGCTAGGGTTTTAACATTCCAAGTCATCAAGATAGCATTTTTCAGATATTCAAGGGTAGATTCTTGATATTTTGCTATAAAAAATCAAGATCAATTATCATGGAAAGTCTCTAACTCCATTGTTTCATGTTTCATTGTATTATTTCTCCATTTTGGTTTCTTACCTAAAAAGAGGTTTGACCAAGGCAAACCCCCATGCCCTAACATTCACCATTTCTTTCTCTTTATTGTGTGTTCACAGATTTAGGTACTTTGAAGGTTTGAAGATCATTGAAGAATGGGTTGAAGACTTATTAGATTCATATTCTTCCTTTCAAGGTCAAAATATCCACTAAAAGTTACTTTTAGGCCCAAAAATTAGAGTTTCAAAAGTGGACACCTGTCAGGAACCCAAGTGCAAACCAAGGGATCTCATTTCCACTTTCATATTTTTAGAAATTCAGAAGTGGAATAAGTTTCCAACAGTGGTGACTTAGTCCCATTGAACCTATTTTTTAGAATTTTCTATAGTTTTGGATGCCCATTTGGCCAAAATGGGCTCTAGAGTAGTTTTCCGGATCTGGGAATAAGTTGTCTAGATTGGCACATGTGTCCCAATTGGCATTTGCATTAATTTTTTTAGGATTCTAGACCTTCATTTCATCCCTTTTCAACTTCTAGGTGCACACATTTAGTTTCATTAGTTTCTATTACAATTTACCCTCATTTCTAGGTGTTTTTGCATATCACAATGTGTTTTCAAACACCTTGTATTTCTTAATTTTGCATCAATAAATTATCCCTTTTATTAGTTCATTTCACTTAGACATCATATTTAGACATAATTCATCCATCCTTGCATTAATTTTGAATGTGTAGACATTACGCATTTTGGGTCCATTTCTCTCCTTTTAGTTGAAAACCCTAGAAGAGTTAGAGAACCTATGGATACACAAAATCAGTGTCCACACTTATGATCTCAAGAAGAATATTAACTATTCTATTGGCTATTTCTTTGGCTAAAATCTTGTAGGAGACATTAAGAAGTGTAATGGGTCTCAAGTTATTTAAGAGGGTTTTGTTCCCCTCCTTGGGTAGCAACTTGATGATCCCCTAATTTGTATTCTTACCCAAAGACCCAGCTAGGGCATCTTCTTTATACAACTTCAACAAATCTTCACTATTTCACTCAATATTCTACTTATAAAACTCCATTGTTAGGCCATCCGCACTAGGAGATTTGTCATTGTTTAAGCATTTGATGGCATTTTTTATTTCCTCTCTAGTTATTTCTTTTCCCAAGACATCCACCTATTCTTTGGTCATTTTCTTGGGAATGACCCATTCACAGGGGTTTTTTTCTATGATGGCATCCCTTTTGTTACCCTATGTTGAGAAAATTTTCTCATAAATGTTATAGAATGAATCTTTAATTTTTTCTCAATCCAATGCTTTCTTTGCCTTCTTATTTTTAAGCATGTTGAAGAACTTGATTCCTCTCTCCTATTTTTTTAGCCAATTTTATATTGGGTATGTGCAATCATGATGAGCCAAAAAGTGGTTATATGATGGGTATTTGGCTGATGACTTTTGTTTTTACCCAAAATTGATGAAATGAAAAGGGTTTTTCAAGGATATTCTCAGCTTTCCACCAATATAAGTTATACTTTACTTTGAATTTAATAAATAATTATTATTCATTTTCTATTTGAATTACTTACAAAGTCCTCATTGATAGGCCGATTGAAAACATCTATAGCTTTCAACAAGATAACATTTTTGAATCCAAAACATGCATCACATTCTATTCTTCACATACTATAGGATTAAAAAATAAAAAATAAAATTTCATGAAGTTTTGACCAAGTTAAGGTGGTTAGACATGCTTTTTATATTTTTTAAAAAGTTGTAATAAAAATTCATAATTAATTATTTACTTGGAAAAAAATTACAAAAAAATATGCATCACATCTGACACATGAGTCCTCTTACTTATTTCTAAAATATTATAAAAAATATTATCATTTTATTGTGGTTAGGGTGGTTAGATAGACACCTAATTTTTTCCCTGAAATTTAAGTACTATTGCATTGAAATTTCAAATTTTCATGAAATAGATGTTTTTCTTTTAAATAAACCTAGTATTTTAGAAACTACATTCAATTTTATATAGATTCTATTCTTACATATTTTTGAAATAATATAGATAACTTATTAAAAAATTTATGTCAAGTTGCCTAACTCTAATTTTTATGAATTTTTTGCCACTTAAGGGCCTATTTTTTCCATGATGAACCTGCACATACCCTATTCTTACTTTTATAAATTGATTTTTTTTATCTTGGATACTTTTTATTGGTCCCTTGATTATATTGGCCTCTATTGTGAGTACAAGGTTGGTAGGGTCATTTTGAATGTTGGACTTAGCTTCAAGCAAGTTCTTGTGAAAATGTAGCTCTTTTTGGCTATTGTCCATGGCTCTTTTCTTGCCAATAGTCTGGTAAATTATTCTCCAACCCTCTACATTTGTTCCCATTTTTCTATCATTGTTTTATCTTTTTTCATCCATCTATTTATCTCTCAAAGTGAAAATTGCATCATTACAGTCTTCATCTCTAAGGAGGTTGGTATAAAGCTTGAACAAGTTTTCCTTCTCAGGTTCACTTAGGTGGCTTTTGTTTAGGATGATTTTTGAAACAATAGGGTGGTGATTAGACAAATTGTATGGGTACACTTTAATAATTTGTACTCATTATCTTTATAAAAATTAAAATTGTATTTGTTTACATAAAATCTATCCAACTTGTAGTAAATCCCACTCTAGTCTTTTTGGAATTTACACCAAGTATACCAAATACCTTTACTTTCCTTTTTGTTTCCAAGGAGTGGGTCCATAATATTAAGTTTATTTTTCATTCTAGCCCAAAAGTAAATTTCATCCCCTTTCCAATCTAGTTTCTTACTGTAGACATGCAAAATTAACATTATGCATCAACTCATTAAATTAATGAAGCTCATCCATTCACCAAGTAAATCAGGACTATTTAATTCATTCCTAAGGTTAGTCATTTAAATTAAATAAATCAAAGTCTCACATCAACCTTTTAATTAAATAAACCAAACTTTATTTAATTAAAATCCAAATGCATATTCCATCCCTCTTTGATTTAAATAAATCAAAATATTTGAGTCAAATTGGTCAAAATCATCCTAATCATCATTAAGCTAATCTAATCCTAATTAGCCTAACCTAACTACCCATCACATTCTCTAGATTTTGCCACTTGCACAAATAAATCAATTTATTGATTTATTAAATCCAACATTTTCCATCAACATGGCATCTTTGAGGAATATTCCCTCAAGTTTGAATTCAAAATCAAGTGGACATGTACATCCAACAAAGAAATTAATGTCTCTTACATGCCCCTTGCAAGGGTCAAACTAAGCATTAACTCTCAAATTCAAATTTGAATTTCCCCCTCTTGGGTATATTTCCCAAATCTTGCACACTCCACAACTCCACAATCATTCATGCAAAGTCACTCTCTTTAGGAGAATTGATTTTTCCCACCATCACTCCATCTTCAAGGAATTTCATCATTTAGCTTATCTATCAAGGATTGGGAAAGGGCTATTTTCCACAATAGCACCAATCCACTATGAGATATAATTTGCTCCATGTTTTATTATATGCTTTCAATTTATCTATCTAAATCTTTGTTTCTTTGATTGCATTATTAGCATGTGGAATTATTTCATAGGGATGTTGATTGGTGGTTTTGTTATAAAATACTAATCATGCTTTGTGTGTGTTAGGATTTTAACCAAAATGCAGATTTTCACATCCACATTATGGCGCTAGAGGGAGGGGTGGATGTTTTAATTAGCTTATATTTTTCTTTTGATCTACTTTTAAGTGCATTCTTCCAAATACGTAGGCTAGGAGGATGCTGGTAAAAGATTATTGAATTTGGTTTTATGTTGGCTAATTACATTAATTCCTAAAAGTCTTTTTTTTTATTGATACAACACAATTGGGGATTAAATACAGCCTAAAACGTATCTTAATGAGCATATGAGATCATTCAAAAGCTATTAGTTGTACGCAGTTTATATTTTTCTCTATTTGCGATATCTTCATGGATCTATTCTTAAATAAAGACTAAATGCATTTTGAAAAAGATGCCTACGGTAAAGTAAACATCTCTGCCAACCCAGGTATACATCTTTGATGACTCCATTTTGCAGATCTGTTGAATTTCTAAGATGTTTCTACTTCAGCATTGCTTATTTCCAATTCATTTTTTCCAAAGTTTTCTTTTTCTGCATGCTGGCTAAAATGTCTTTTAGTTCAAAATGAAATGAAAAAATCAGCATAACAATGGTGAAATGACTAAACATTCAAAGAAAGTTGTCAGAAGGTAATCAGGAGTCTCTTTGATTCTTTGCGCCACAGTATTTTAATTCATTGGCTTTAACGTAATCTCCACACCAGTAACCACGCGGGGTTGGGAGATAGTCCTTGCCATTGCACATATGGTAATAAATATGTCATTTGAAATCTTAGACTTGCTGTCAATAAAGTAATTGTTGTATATGAAAATTAAGTGCATAAATGAATTAAAACCAGTTCAAACACACCAATAGAACATTATAACAAAAATAGAAATATAAAAGGAATAGAGATGTGCAAACTCAGTATCCTGTTCCCGTTGTCGTCCTATCGTCCTCTATCTTTAGTGTTTTTGTAGATTCCAGCCTTGTGTTCTCAGATTAGTGGCTAGGCTCAACAAACTGTCTTCCTAAAGAATGAGATTTTGCTATGATATGAATGCATGATTAAGCTATGATAATGATTTTAGCTAAGAAACTTGAAATAAACAAGATGCTATGATAAATGAATACTAAATGAATTAAATGCATAAACTCTACTTAATTGCCTATTACCAATGTTTGGATTCACACAGGTATTTATAGGGCTTTCTGAATGATTCTGATTGGCTGTCTCGATTGACGGTTGTGATAATTCCTGGCAGATCAAACGGTTGAAGAAAGATGAAACTGAAGGATAAGATAGAAGAACCCTAGAAACAGATTTTTCTATTTTATTATGAAAGAGGAAAAAGAATGGAAGATAAGAATAAAAGAAAGATTAAAAGCTAATAAATAATTAATTAAAAAAAATCAATTATTTATTTGTGGAGGACATTCATCTTTTCTTAATTAAATAAAATATTTAATTAAGCTTTTAAAAGCAGAAGAAAACTTGTGGTGAGAAAAGAGCTTTAATCAGTTTTATTGAAAAAAAGCAGAATATCTCATAATTAAATAAAATATTTAATTATGATATGAGAAGATTGCACAATTAGGTTAAAATACCTAATTTTGATTTAGAAAGAAATCATAAGATATTTTTAATTAAATAAGATCTATTTAATTAAATCACTTTTATGAAATTAATTAAATGAAACATTTAATTAATTAGAAGAAGAATTAAAATAGAAGAAAGAGAAATATTTAAATTTAATTAAATCAAAAGATTTAATTTAAATTCAAATAAGGATAATTAATTTAAATAAATAGAATGTATTTATTTAATTAATTAAGTGGACATGTGAAAATAATTAAATAAAATAAATTTATTTAATTATGGAAGAAGAATAAGATGAATGAACAATATAATTAAATTAAATAAATTTAATCATATGTAGAGGACTTTAAAAAATTAATTAAATAATAAATATTTAATTAATTGCCAGGATTATAGACATGACCATTTTTATACGTATACATTTTTCCCCTCTTTGAAGTGATGTGTGAAACGCATTACTTCAAAGAAAATAAAAATTTGCCCCTGATATGTTTCTAATTTTTGATATTGATGATGCCCCCTCGGGAGATAAATCACGGAAAAAGAAATTGATGAGGAACAATGATTTAGCTCCTGATAGATAAGGTGGTTGATGCCCCAGTGAAAAAGAGGATGAAAAATAAATGGGAAATGCCCCTACTGCCCATCCTGAAAAGACCCTTATAAGGTAAAAGGGGTAAAATGAGGTGTCATTTTCACCCTACTGCTACAGTGAATTTTGAGCTTTGAGAGTGACTTGGCGAAATGGTGATCCCCGTGCATAGACATAGGTTCGAGCGAGCGCGACGGTATCAAAGACCAGCACCGTATGGGCCACCGGTGAGTGATTCGAAACCTCTAAGTTGTCAAATTTCGCATTTTTGATCGATTTTGGATTGATTTAAAGTCGGACTACAAGTTTTTTGGAACGTTTTAGCGCATATAGGTATAGTTTGAGCGCATTCGACAAATAGTTTAGCGCATCTAGGGTTTTTCGTAGCGCATTTAGGCACAGGTCACAAACTGATCTTTTAGCGCATCCGACAGATAAAGTTGCGCATCTAGGTCAAAATAGGCTAGGTCGGAGATTTAGCGCATCTAGGGCACAGAACTGCGCTTTTAGGGTTTGGTTCAAAAATGTTAGAGTTGCGCATTTGATAGATAAAATAGCGCATCCGCGGTACAGAGTTGCGCATTCGGAGTTTTAGCGCATTTAGGAAACAGTGTTGCGCTTTCGAGAAAAACTTTGGCGCATATGGGTTTTTAGCGCATATGAGCAACAGAGTTGCGCATTTAGGAAATTTTTCCCAGAATGGCCATTTGCTGAAAAAGAATGATAAAAATTGCTTCTTTAGTCAATAGATAGATAAATTGTCGGATCATCCTGTTGATAGGATAGAAAATCGAATAGAGAACTGATAACTTTGCTTTCCGCGATTGAAAAACAAAGAGTAGATGAGAGATTGTTTGATTTGAATTTGATAACTTTGCTTCTCGCGATTGAAAAACAAAGAGTAGATGAGAGATTGAATGATTTGAAATTTGATAACTTTGCTTCTCGCGATTGAAAAACAAAGAGTAGATGAGAGATTGACTGATTTGAATTTGATAACTTTGCTTCTCGCGATTGAAAAACAAAGAGTAGATGTTGTGATAAATTTGCTTTCTGCGATAGAAAACAAATAGTAAAATAGAGATTAAAATTTGCATTCATGATTGAAATACAAACAGAAAAGGATATGTGTTGATAAATTTGCTTTCCTGAAAAGAAAAACAAATAGTAAATGATGATAGAGTAGATTGATTAGACATGTTGATAGATTGATGTAACACTTGATATAGATTATTGATATGTAATGTTGGGTGTTGTGATGTTTTTTGGACAAAATAGGAGGCTTTCAAAAGCCTCCAGATCAGAGAGCGGTTCCCCTTGTGCTGGGAGCGGATAGGCGAGTTGACACCGGCCGAGTTACAGGTGATTTCAGATTGTGGATTGGGGCCACTGTTGACCATGCCGCGAGGCATTCGGGCCAACAGGGGGCTGTTGACGGCCTTGGCCGAGAGATGGCATTTCGAGCATAACACCTTCCACCTGCCGACGGGTGAGATGAGTGTGACACCGGAGGACGTGTATCGGAGTTTGGGGATCCCAGTGGTTGGAGCCCTTGTGGTTTATGACCACAAGGAGGTCGGTGGGACAGAGGCATTATAGCGGATATGTGGTGATCCTGGTATCTATGGGTACGGGATAGACTGGGATGACTTTAGCAGGTATCCAGCTCTAGTAGCGGTATTGGCAGCATTTGTTGGAGGTTTCCTTGGACCGGACCATCGGTCCAAGGGATTTGCTGTGGGGTGGGGGAGGATGTTAGAGTGGATGATCACTCAGCCGCAGAGATTTTCCTAGGGGAGCTGCGTCTTGGCAGATATGTATCATGACCTTCATCAGATTATATACAGAGGATCCACCAGCCTGGCGAGTGGAGTTACATTATTGCAGATCTGGGCGTGGGAGCACATTTCTGTCACGAGACCACTGTGTACCAGGGCGAGACCAGCTGGGAGGCCGTACGTGTATGCGTATTCTGGTGCCGTTGTCCAGCAGAGGTTGGGCAAGGTAGAGTACTGGCGGCAAGTGCTAGATAATGTAGATGCCGTGATATGGAGGCCGTACACAGACTGCGAGGCATGGGCGATGGATCAGTTAGAGATGTCGTTTGTGTGTAGACCGCGATACCTGATAGGGCGGACACCCTTTATTATTGAGAGGTTTTTGGCACTACGGGTGCTGAGATAGTTTGGTTTTACGTAGGGGATGCCCTAGGGTGTTGCTCATTATGGGCGGCGCAAGGGGGATACAGGATGGGGGCCATGCATTCCCTACCAGGCAGCCTATACAGAGTACACATATTTGCAGCCCGAGGTATGGGCGGACAGGCCAGACATACTGGATGCAGAGATGACCGATGACTATGCCCAGTACATTCATACGCATCCTTTTCCACGATTCACAGTGCCAGATGAGGCACGGGCCATCAGAGCAGTCCCACAGCCAGGAGCAAGGATACCGAGAGGTGTGGCAGGTGGAGAGCAGGCTATGGGTGGAGGGGAGCAGGCTATGGGTGGAGAGGAGGGAGAGGAGAGTGAGGAGAGTGGTGCTGGGGAGGAGGAGAGCAGCTCAGAGGACGGAGATGATGGAGATGATGGGGATGGGCAGAGACAGCAGATACTAGACAGTCTCGGCAGAGTACAGATTCCTCGGCGGTCCAGATCCGGTGCCAGGCCACAGACGGTGATTAGGGTGACATCCTCGTCCCAGTAGGCACAGATAGATGCGTTGCAGGGTCAGGTGCAGACCTTTCAGGGGTAGCAGGCACAGCTTCAGAGTCAGTTGGTGCAGGCACAGAGCATGATAGTGCAGTTACAGGCACAACTTGCACAGGCACAGGCTTAGGCACAGGCTCAGGTACAGGTTCAGATGCCTACCCCAGATCCTCAGGTGACACAGTTAGCAGCAGAGAGGGATGCCTTTAGACGGCAGGCACAGGAGGTTGAGGGTGTAGCACAGAGATTGATGGGTACCGTAGAGAGTACATCCCTACGAGAGGCCATTACAGAGGGATTCGAGGCAGCCAGAGAGGCAGAGTACTACAGAGTTCGTTACGAGGAGCTATGCTCTCCTGAGCGGCGAGAGCCATATCCCAGATCACACAGCCAGATGAGGACTCGATCCCGGACATCGACACACGGCAGAGAGGTTACCGGGCCTCGACGGGATCCTGATGCAGGGACCAGCGGCAGGCTACCTCCTTCTGGACCAGCTCTGTCAGGGGCATCGACCAGTTAGCCATATTTGGGGCTTGATTCATTATGTATACTGAGTTTTGATCATGTATGATGTATTTATGTTCTGACCTTTTATTAGTTTCATCGGACATTTGGACATTTGTATTATTTTGATGAGTGATGATATGCAGTGGCGGTAATTCTGATGATGTTTATGTTCATGCATTTATGATATGATATGGATATGACATTTATGCATGTATGTTATGAGATGGATTGTGAGATGCTTTTATTACATGTGTGGACTAATCCCTACGATGCAGGATGATCTAGTGATTATGATGTGTATGCAATGATTGTGTGATGATGTATGTATATATGTGAGATGTTAATTTCTTTTTGAATTTTCCATGTATGAAATGCATCATGATATGGTAGAAAATGAATGTGGTATGAATGGTAATATGGTAAAATGATATGTAAAATGGTAACATGATAATAAAATGATAAATGTGAATGGTAATGCAATGGTATGAGACAATGAATGATAAAATGGTAAATGATAAATGAATGATAAATGGTGATGAAAAATGAAATGATAAAGGATAAATGAATGAAAAATGATAATGAAAAATGAAATGATAAATGATGAATGATAAAGAATAATGAATGAAAAGATGATGAAATGATAATGGTAGTGAAATATTAATGGTAATGATATGAAATGGTAAAATGATAAATAAATGATGAATGATAAGATGACATGAAATGAATGAATGCAATGAATTAAATGTCCAACTATCCTCCACGAAAAGGTCAAAACTTAATAACAACCGTTTGAATACCTTCATTCAGCCCTTCAAAATACGACTATGAATCCAATATGCAGATATATACAATGAGCTAATGAACATGCAACTATATGAAACTAACCAGTTTGTTGAGCCTGTGATAAGCCTTCTTGAATCATCATAGAACATTTAAAATGTTGGAAGTATGTACAAGCATCAGAGGGGAAATTAGCGCCAATGATGACCAGAGTACAACTTTCATGAATTTTGATATAGCAAGCGAACACAAGCATCGAGGTATAATTGAACTGAGATGACCTGAACATTTCTTGCATAAACAGACAAAGATTAACCACCGTTCTGATGCAAATGTGGAACTGTCATCGATGATATTTTCTTTGAGCGTCATGTCCTTTGACATATTTGCATCAGATTGGGCTGTTAACCTCAAGACAGCAGACAAAGAAAAATCATTCTCATTCCTTGCTACTCTAGTGCAGTACATCATTGAGTATGCTCCCGAGTAATGATATCAAAAATCAAACAACTTTTAATCAAACATGTAATACTGTTAATGCATACATTATTCAGAGATTTGGATCATCCAATAGACAAGTGACATGATATCTTGCTGAAAAATGTGTCATGAGTGGATAACATTGCCAAAGGAGTTTGTTGTTTGTTGGTATGCTTGTATTGCTATGTCATGGTCTAGCTGTTTTGGTATGCTCTGAAAGTTAAGTGCCCCCAGTTGAGTTTTGCCTTGTTGATTGACACAACTTGCAGAAAGGAATATGTACAAACGATCAAGCCATGGTAAGACGTTTTAACTCTCTAGGCAAATGGCGGCAGGATGGTGCGATTAATGACCTCAAGGTGCGGAAAAAAAGATACGAAAAAAGGAAAGCTTTTGAAAAGATAAAGTGCAAAGCAGGAACTAATAGATGGAGAGGTACAGATAGCGTCTGTTTGCCAGATTTTCACTATCTGTATTTATTGCATTTTTTGATTTCTTTTTGATTTTTTTTTATTTTTCTGTCAATAGACTGCCTGTTTGCCAGGTTTTCACCCTATGACATTCTCTTTTGATTTTTTTTGTATTATTGTTGTCAATAGACTGCCTGTTTGCCAGGTTTTCACCCTATGACATTCTCTTTTAATTTTTTTGTATTTTTGAAATGTTTTGATTTTTTTGTATGGATTTCTTCAAGACTTTTTCTGCTGTTTTTTGTATTTCTTCAGGACATTTTCTGCTGTTTTTGTATTTCTTCAGGACTTTTTTCTGCTGTTTTTGTATTTCTTCAGGACTTTTTTTCTGCTGTTTTTGTATTTTTTCAGGACTTTTTCTGTTGTTTTTGTATTTTTTCAGGACTTTTTCTGACTTAAACATAATACTTCTTAAGATGTATACTGTTGATGGGTTCATCCAATAGGTCTCCTTCTGGCGTTGATAACTTGTATGCTCCCGATCCGTAGACTGCAATAACCACATAAGGGCCTAACCAATTTGGTTCAAACTTTCCTTTCTTTTCTCTGTCTTGTTGATTACGCGGGTTCTCTTTCAGAACTAGATCACCCACCTGAAAGGTATGTGGCTTGAATTTGTGATTATAGTTGCGAGCCATCATCTGTTGATATGATTTTAAATGGTCTGCTGCTCTCTGTCTCTTTTCATCTAAAAGTTCTAACTCTTGGAGTCGGGAAACTCTATAGTCCTCATTTGTTATGAGACCTTTCAGTGATACTCTTAAGGAAGGTATTTCTACCTCTAAAGGTAGTATGGCTTCTGCTCCATAGACGAGGGCAAAAGGTGTTGCTCCTGTTGGCGTTTGGATACTAGTTCTGTAAGCCCACAAGGCGGGATTGAGTTGAACATGCCAATCCTTCCCTGAATCATTGACAATCTTCTTCAAAATCTTTAGTATGGTTTTGTTTGAGGCCTCTGCTTGGCCATTACCTTGAGGATAGTAAGGCATGGAATATCTGTGCTGAATATGGAATCTTTCACAAAGTTCATCAACATCCTAATTTTTGAATGGTCGACCATTATCTGTAATAATGGCATTAGGAATACCATATCGACAAATAATGTAATTGATAATGAGAGGATGAGATACATTTTCCGGTGACTTTAGAAGTCTTGCCTCAATCCACTTAGTGAAATATTAATTCTTTGTGATGATGAACTTATGCCCATTTGAAGAAGGATGGGTGCACTAGATCTAACACATTGGAGAATGGATGGGAGGTGCTAGCAGATGAGGTTCTTATGCGGGGAGCATGAATAAGATTCCCATGGTCGGCATTTTGAGCATGTTTTAACAAAAGTGAATGATTCTCTCTCCATTGTAGGCCAATAGTAACCCATTCTAATCAATTTCTTAGATAAGGTTAGTCCACTCGAATGAGTACCACAAATACCCCCATGAACTTCTTGTAAAGCTTTGTCAGATTCGTCACATTCAAGACATCGAAGTAAAGTACCATCAAGACCACGGCGATAAAGGGTATCAGCGATAAGGGTATATCGAGAGGATTGTCGGATAAAGTTACGTTTTTGGTTGCGGGACAAGTCAGGTGGTAATATATCATCTTTTAGGTATGCATAAATCTTGCCATACCAGGGTGAATCGGATCCTACTAGGTGGCAGATAATCTGGCTTTCAGGTGTGTCATAGGCAGGTGTAAATAATTGTTCCACCAGAAATTCATAGCGAGTCTGTTTGTCTGGGAGTTGTATCAATGAGGCGATCGTAGCCATAGCGTCGGCTGCTTTGTTGTCAATCCTCAGAATTTGTGTGAACTGAATGTCCACAAAATACTTCTTGAAGTCATCAATCATCTTCTTATATGGTAACAACTTGTCATCTTTAGTCTGATAATCATCATTAATTTGATTAATGACTAATTGTGAGTCACCATAGACTTGTAGCTCGGTAATCCTCCATTCCAATGCTGTTTTCAGTCCAGTGATCAGTGCTTCATATTCGGCTATGTTATTGGTGCATGGAAACATTAGCCTATAGGACCTAGGAATGGTATGCCCTTGAGGGGTAACGAAAAGGATGCCTGCCCCCGAGCCATGTTGGGTAAAAGAACCATCAAAGTATAAGGACCATGGCTGCTTAAAGTCTGCTGTGAAGACATCGGCATCTGGAAATTCAATGTGTAAAGGGTGCTCTGTTTGGAGAGGAGCGTCTGCTAGTTGATCCGTGATAACCTGTCCTTTGATTGCTTTGCGATCAACATAGTGGATGTCGAACTCACTCAAAATCATGATCCATTTTGCTAACCTTCCTGTCAGTGATGCTTTACTTAGTAGATACTTGAGTGGATCAATTTTGGAAACAAGCTTAATTGTATGAGTTAGCATGTAATGTCAGAATTTCTGGGAAGCGAAGATGACTGCCAAACAAGCCTTCTCAATGAAAGTGTAACTAAGCTCATGACTTGTCAATGTTCTGCTGATGTAGTAAATTGCCCGTTCTTTCCCTTCATGGTCTTCTTGTGCTAATAATGCTCCCAAAGATGTCTCGGTTGCAGCAATATACAGAATCAATGGTTTGTCTGGATTTGGTGGTACAAGAACTGGTGGATTCATCAGGTACTGCTTGATTTGTTGAAATGCCATTTCACATTTATCATCCCATCTAAAAGGAACATTCTTATGTAGGAGATGTGTGAATGGTAGACTTTTGTCAGCCAATTGTGCAATGAATCTGCGGATAGACTGGAGTCGCCCTTGTAAGGATCTCAACTGACTAATGTTCTTTGGGGGAGGCATCTCCATGATTGCGCGAACTTTAGCAGGATCTACTTCAATTCCCTTTTCTGAAACAATATATCCTAACAGTTTTCCAGATGTGACCCCAAAAACACATTTCTTAGGGTTTAAGCGAACTTTGAATTTCTCCAATCTGGTGAATATTTTAGATAGTATCTCCAAGTGTCCTTCTCTGGTGTGTGATTTTTCCAATATGTCATCTACATAATCTTCCATGAATGTGTGCATCATGTTGTGAAAGATCGTAGTCATAGCTCTTTGATAAGTAGCTCCAGCATTTTTCAAGCCGAAAGGCATGACATTCCAACAATATGTTCCCCACGGACAAGTGAAAGCTGTTTTCTCTTGGTCTTCTGGTGCAATCTTGATTTGGTTGTAACCCGAGAAACCATCCATTAATGAGTACATGGCATGGCCTGCTGTTAGATCAACTATAGTGTCGATACTTGGAAGCGGAAAGTCATCCTTTGGGAAAGCTTTGTTAAGATCTCTGAAATCAGTGCATACTCTTACACGTTTGTCTGGTTTTGCTACTGGTACAATATTGGAAATCCATTCGGCATAGTCAATTGATCTTATAAAACCTGCATCGAGGAGCTTCTTGAGTTCTTCTTTAACCAATAGTGCAATATGAGGATTCATCTTTCTGAGTTTTTGTTTTACTGGTTTGGCTCCTGATTTGATAGATAAATGATGCATAATGAGATCAGGATCAAGGCCGGGCATATCTGCATATGACCATGCAAAATTGACTTGATTTTCCTTGAGAAAATTCATGAACTCTGGGATTTCTTTAGCTGTCATTGATTCAGCTATCTGTAGGATCCTTGGATTATCTGCAGTTGCAACGTTGATTTCCTTTGTAGGCTCAGTCAAGATGGATGATCGCTCATGATAATGCTCTGGGAGAGTGTCAAGAGTCCCATCAGATGGTGCCTCAAAAAGGTTTTCACCATCTGATACGCTCTTTATTTTGTCTTTTGCTTGATCTAGTACTGCCAGATTCTGGTTTTCACCACTAGACCGTTTATCTTTATTTTCATTTTTGCAGCTAGGAGACTTGACACTCTCCTGATTACAGACTTCATACCGAAAATCGCTAGTGGAACAATTATTTACATCTTCGGCGGAAAGGAAGTTTATGATAGCTTCGTCGTTTGGAAAAATAGGTATATCCATAGGTTCGGTAAGATCCCAGTCAATGAGATCAGGATGGATTAATGGTAGGACGTCGTCTGGTTGTGTAAAATTGGCGATGGTTAGGGTCAAGACAGAGTTATCGGTAGGATCCGAGGTATGAGATAGGTCAATGATGGGACTATTCTCCTGATAATCTTGTTCGTTAAAATCTGACTCAGTATCACTAGACTCATAGTTGCTTTGTGGTTCAGATTCTTGTGGTTGGGATCCTGAACCTTCTCCTTTGATCAAAGCGGGCGTATACTTATGTATGACATCTACCTCTTTGTCTCTCCAAAATTTGTTATCATGGATGGTATCCCATTCATATTCAGCAGAATCTGTGTCAGAGTTATTTTCAATGTAATTCAGGACTGATACCAAACATGTTTCATTCTTATCGGAACCTTTTTGCAGTGTAAAAACATTACCTTGGGATTGTTTAGATTGGGTAGCCTCATAGCCTATTCCAGTTTTATCATATGCCGCAAGTCCTGGAAGATGGATAGGCTCAACTACGCCTTCTTTTCTCTTTCCAAGAGGACCATTATCATATCCCATCTTTTGCATGATAGAATATCCTTTCCCATATTGTTCTGTTGGTAAGGTGACGTTTAGAATTGCATCCTCTTCATCTTTATAGAGCCAATCTAGAATTGATGTATCCTCAGGATCTCCCATGGGAAATTTTTCTTTGATAAATTGTCCATTGAACTTGGTAGTGGGCTCTGTTTGTACCTGTGCTGATGTTGATGCTGCTGATATCTGTTGTGGTGTAATAGAAGGTTTCCCATGTGATCGAGGAGATGTAGGTAGATTAGCAAGACAAAGGGAATATTCCCCAACTCCACTTTCCTTGAACTGTAGTTTCTTGTCAAAGCTTTTAGTTAACTGACTGATGTGTGTAGCATGTTGAGAAGAAGTATCAGCAAGTGCTTCTCGATTATTCGGAACCAAAGTATCTTGATGAGCTTTGACATTGGCGCAAGTTTGGGCGTTTGAGTTATCAGCTGGTATAGTAATTTCCTGTCCATCATACGGAAACTTAAGACATTGGTGGTAAGTGGACGGAACAGCTTGCATCTCATGGATCCAAGGACGACCTAACAAGATATTGTATGCAAGATCTCGCTCTAAAACTTGGCAAAAGGTGTTTTTGATAACAGGTCCCACTCTGATTGGTAGCATGATTAGACCTTTAGACGTTCTCTCCTCATCATCATAGGCTTTAATGGTAATCTTCCTTCTAGGATCAATGGAGTCTTCGGCAAATCCTAATGCTTGAATCACCTTCAAAGTACATATGTTTAGACCAGCCCCTCCATCTATTAGAACACGTTTGACACGGAACTTGTGGATCATGACCTCTAAGTATAATGATGAATTGTGGGGATGAGTTAGGGAAACATCATCTTTGTCTGAGAATGAAAGGCATGTGGGGGAGGACAAATGTCCTACCATGGTTTGAAATCGATTCACATCCAAATCCGTAGATACAGTCATTTCAACGAGGGTTTTATCTAAAATCTCCCTATGTGCCGGGGAAATCTTTAGAAGTTCGAAAATGGAGATTTGAGCTGGAGTTTTTCGAAGTTGGTTAACTAAGTCGTATTGGTGTTGAGGAGAGGTCTCATTGGATTTTGAAGAGGTACCTTTCAAAACAACCTTAGCTTGTGCTCTTGTTGTGACGTTTACTTGTCCATTGTCTACTTTCTCTTTGATTTTTATGACATTGACTCGCTCATCGTCCGTATAGAGGTGACGGATTACATTATCATCAATTTGGTTCACAGTTTTGTCAGAAGATTCTCCCTTTTGATAATTTGGTAGAGGATTTCGAAACGCTTGGTGATCTTCGTTGGATTTTTGTTGTCCTTCTACTGTGATAATGCCCTTGTCAATGAGATCTTGAATAGCGTGTTTCAAACCTTGACAGTTGTTTGTATGATGACCTCTGCACCTATGGTAGTCGCAAAAAGAAGCTTCGTTCCATGATGGAGGTTTTACATTAGGTTCGTAATTGCATTGTGGGGGTAACATAAGGACGTTCTTTGCCATGACTTCTTTGAAAGCCGATTCTAAGGATTGTCCTAGTGGAGTAAAAGCTCTTCTATTGGAGAAGAATGGAAAGCGTTGTGGTTTCGTGTTTGAGGTATTCCCTGAAGTGTTGTTGTTGTTGTTGTTGTTGTTCCAGTGGTTTTGGTTGTTGGTAGTCCCTTGATTGTAGTTCGTTGGAGGGGGATGATTGTTTCCTTGATTTGCGACTGAATTGACATGGTTGTAATTATTGTTACGAGGAGTGTTCAGGATAAATGGCTTAGTCGTGACATGATTTGCATCTACAACACCATCATTTACAACATTCTTGTTGCGGGTCCAAAACTTGGACTTGTCCTGATTGTTGTAATGGTTAGATGAGGCAGGGTTGTCCCTATCAAGTTTTATGGTCCCTCTTTTGACCAAAGCACTTTCGATGGTGAGGGCATCTTCAATCAGTTTCTCAAAGGAAGGTGGACAGTGCAGATTTAAATGATAACTCATTTCTGAGTTGAGGCTATTGATGAAAGTAACCATTTTCTCCTTTTCAGGGACATGACGGGGGTACCTAGCGAACATTCTCCTCCATCTTTGAAGAAAGGTAGTGAAAGATTCCCCAGGTTTTTGCGTAACTTTGCAAAGATCAATCATGGTGATCTGGTGTTGAACGTTGTAGGCGTATTGTTTTATGAATAAATTCATCAGTTCCTCAAATGTTCGAATAGGAGGTGTAATCTTAGATAACCATTCCATAGAGTTGACTCCAAGGCTTCGAGGAAATAATCACAATAAATATGTATCTTCGTGGGCAAATTCCAATGTCATGTTTCGAAAGTCTCTAACATGGTCAACTGGGTCTGATTTTCCATTATAACGATCAAATTTGGGGATTTCACAGTGTTTAGGAAATGGAATCATGTTGAGACTTCTATCAAAAGGATAAGGACATATGTCATCCAAAGTGTACTTCTTGGTTGTGGTTCCTCCTTGTAACTCTTGGATTTTTCCTGCATCTCTCTAAACTCTTTTTTTAAGGAGGCATATTCAGATGGGGATGGCTCTTCCTCGGTGGTTTTTAATTTCTCAGTATCAAAGTCTTTAGGCAATTTAGCTCCTTGATCTGCTAGAAAAAGAAAGTATTTCTCTTTGTCACGTTGTATAATCTTTTCAAGGACTTTAAGAAACTTGGGATTTTGTTCTGCCTCTCTAAGTTCAAGTTCGTCGTCTTGTTCATCATCACTATCTATAGGAGTTTTGTTCATGTTTTTGCTCTTAAGTATCGAACTTTCCTCTCCGTCAGCCATATTGTTGTTACTGAAAAGGGGATTGCGACTTACACTAAAAAGAGGACTACCTCGTTCACCCTCTTCTTGAGGTGTTTCTCCTGCTTTGTTGTGTTGAGATCTCGTAAAAATAGGCATATGTAAGAAATCCTTGAATATGGTCGAGGGTCACTGAAGGATCTGATTGGGACGCGTTGAATATTCAATTGAAGGTTGTGGTATGTTCTCAAACTCAAGAGGTTGATTCAAATTATGACGTTGAGATAAGGCTAATCTTTGATAATAAGCTTGGGTAGCCAAAGGTTCTACAGCATAATCGTCGGTGAATCCTCTAATGTAGTCTTGGTATCTATGGAGGAATGTGCGATAATGGAGCAAGACGTCTCGACTCTTATACATGAATTTTCTGCGATCTAAGGTCTTCTTGTAACTGAAATTTGTTTTGGGCTTCTTGATCCTATTGAAAACTGATTTCTTGGTGAACTTGGTTGATTTCCACTTTCTTAACATGGGAGTAAAATTTTAGAAAGCCGGGTCTGTGAAAAAAACCTAAAAGCGCTATTCTGTTTCCCAAATGCGCTACAGCAATGGTCAAGTGCGCTGCAGAAAATCTCATATGCACAGAAACAGAGCACCTATGCACAGCAGAAAATCCTAAATGCGCCGAAACAGAACACAGATGCGCTAGAACAGAGCTTAAATGCGCTGCAGTTTTCCCCTAGATGCGCTAAAGCAGTTTTTCTAGGACAGTTTTGACCAGTTTTTAGCTGAAATTTGTCATGTTTGTTCTTGGATGATCCATTATCTGAATTAATGTTTGGAAAGCACAGCAAACAGTCTGATTTAAGTTGATTCGTAACCAAGCACATAATAGGACAAGCACAACCTAGGTTAGGCCAGGACAATATCCGCTAGACTCCACGTGGGTTTCCCCAACCGCATATCAGTAGCGTGTGAATCCAGAAGCTTGGCTGCACGGGCTCCCCCTTACAGTGCACTCTCTTCTCAGGCCAACCAAGCTTCCAACCCCCATGAAACTCCCATGGCGAGCTGATCACCTCTACTATTGACTGCGAAAGTGTGGAAGGCTTCACACCGACCGGTGCTGGACTAGCAAATAGAAGGTTTTTGGCTTTTTAAACAATGGTATTTAGTTCGGGACCCCCGTTCGAGTGGCCATACATGGGGCAAGAGATTAATCACCATTAAGGTGGCACTCCAGCCTGAAGAGGTTAAGCTCAACAGGGTTTATGGGAGTACAACTCCGTCCGTATGACACATCCACAAGCAACCTTAGGTTTTCCCTTAAGATTTACATTTATATACCGGTCGGGGGTAGCTTGGCCTTAGCTCCGTTGCCGGTTTGAGTCGTCCCTTAAGGTGAGTACTTTTTCCCTTAAGGCAGGCCCAATTTCTAGAGTCAATAACCGTTTCTCTTGCACCCAGGATCACACAAGTGTGCAAGGGGAGAGGATACTTTGATTATCAAATCAGGGTTACACAGGGAAAAGTGGGTCTGGTTTTCTGATCACCTAGTTTGCACAGGGTGAGAGCATAATCACCTACCACCTTCAAGCACAGTCAATAAGAGTAGACAGATTCATTTTATGTGCGCCAAAATCAAATGTGATTTAATCTAAGTGAAGATGTTGCTTCACAACAGACATGGGGTTCGTTTTAACTGCATGATAAAAGGTGTGGTGGCTACCCTAGGTTGATTCATTTTAAGCCCAACATAAAATAAA
>VDFB02378070.1:0-35336 GCA_007258455.2 Sequoia sempervirens
AAGGCTATGTTTCATATTTTAAGGCTTAAAATGTGTCTCAAAAGTTGGACGCCCTTGGGGGGGATTTCATGTTAATTTTTTTTAAAAAGAGCTAAACTTTGGAGAGCTAGGAGGGGCGTGGCTTTTGGAGGGAAAAGGTGATTTAAAAAAAAAAAAGTTGCCCTAATTCTTCCCTCTTTCCCTATTTAATCCTTTTGGAGATCTCATTTGGTTATGCAAAATTTTGACAACTTAAGGAGACTCTCTGGGATTGTTTCCAAAATCCATATACTGCTGGTTGAGGACGAAAACCCTCATCTCTAGTTGTTGATTTCGGTGGTGAGAGACCCACCCTAGCTGGTCGGTGCTTGGTTTGAAGATTTTGAGTGTTTTGTCTTGCTGTTTGAGCATTTTGGCACTGGGAAATAAAGATATTTACAGTATTTTGAGTTGGGTTTGGAGTTTGGTTTTTGGTGTGTAGGACTTTCCATTTTGGTTTGAGTTTTGCAGCTGATTCTATCCAATTTCTTAAATCTGAAACAAACTTCTGAGGTCTGAGAATTGTATTTTCTGAGTAGCTGGAAGGTGCCAAACGGAGCATATCTTTGTGGTGTGCAGGAATCTCCTTCTGGGCATCGCTTCATTGGCTTCTTCTTGGCTGCACACCCCTTATGAACTACTTGCTGGCATTTATTGGTGAGCTTGTGATTTTATAGAGCAAATCCCCCTCCTTGGGATCAGCGCCTCATCCTTGGGTTTTAATGTCCCATATCCTGATTTGCCCTAGAATTCACCTATTGATCACAAATTTCGACAAATTAGGGTTAGGGTTTCTCCTTATTAAATAAATAACTTTTTAATGATGTAATCTTGGATTGAAACCTACATTCACCACATGA
The DNA here is from genome assembly GCA_007258455.2 of Sequoia sempervirens. Classification (NCBI taxonomy): domain Eukaryota; kingdom Viridiplantae; phylum Streptophyta; class Pinopsida; order Cupressales; family Cupressaceae; genus Sequoia; species Sequoia sempervirens. Next base: position 879 of record VDFB02378070.1, read on the forward strand.
ACAACGCTTCCCAATATGCACATATACATTTGTTAGCATTAACCCGTGGCAACACATTTATAGATTATCAATAATGCAACCTATTGTGAACTAGGAGTGACATGGTGGGTCCACCCGAAGCCATATACCAACCTAAGAGGTTGTATACCACAACTCTCCCTGTTGGTGACTTGTACCTGCTTTCCCCAACCATGCCCCAACCTTGGAAAACACTTGCCCACTTGTGGGAACGGGTGGGGCATCCTGAGCAGTCTTGGCTCTTCCACCCCTCCATGGCCCATCCTTTCCTTAAAGGTTGGGTGGATATAAGTGGAATCTCTAGGCACTCACCGCTCACCCAAGCCCCTTCCCCCAAGCAGGTTTCCAGGCAGATTCAGACACTCAACTAGATTGTCATTTACTGATATTAATGCACAATCATGGCTATAAGTATTACAACTTCCTAAACATATATGAAGAGCAATATACATATATCTAGATCCATATCTAAAGCAACAGGTTAATGCATATGAAATCATGTCGCTGTCTAAGATAATTGTTAGTCCATAGTAGAACAGATCAATACTTATGAAGGAGTCCATTCTAAGAACGGTTAAGCAATATATATATATACACAAATCTGAAACTATGAATTGAAGTAATGAATTCGGTTGCTGTTAAACATCAATGCAAATACATTTAACTTGCTGCAATTATGGATAATGGATTTGTGCAGATATATCAGTTTGGACAATTCATTAGACAAGGAGTAAATAGATGAATGTAACAGATCGATGCATATTAAGTGGCAGAGGATACACCTGATGAAACGATGCTGCTAACTCCATATAGATCCTTTTTCCTTTCGTTGACTTGTCCTTTCTGACCGATTGATTGATGATTTTATATTCAGAAGATATTGCTTTATTTCTCTATTTGCTCTTCTATCCCCTTTCACAAATGATTTGTCTGCTTTTATATATCCTCCTAGTGGTGTGAATAGTCACAACCTTTGTGATAGTTGCACCCACCCTTTCAAAGGATGCAACCTTCTATATTCCAAGCACTGCCTCTTAGTTGCTGTTAATTGCTGCCTTTAATTTAATTAAAGCCTCCATCATATTATCGCTATCTTATAGGTGATCGCTGCAATAATAGTTCCTTATTAATTCCCCTCGACTTGCTTGTTGAATCGCTATTTATAATTTAAAGGTTTTCTTTTAACCAAAGTCAAGCGCTGCCTTATGGGAATCATTGCTATATCTTTTGTCACTATCCTTAATTTGACTTTATGTGGTTTTTGTCTTATATGCTTTTTCTTTTGTTTGTTTCTCTTACAATGGGCATGACAGTTTATTTAATTAAGATCTTTGCTTTCATGGACCCTCTTTAGCAGCGATTATTTTATCCTTTGTGCAGGCTGTGGTCAAGGTCTGATCGCTGCCTTTTACTTTTAATATTCACTGCCTTTATGAACCATATATTCATCGCTACTAAGTCTTATATTACATAAGGTTTCATACCAGGGTATTCACCGCTGTTTTAAATATAGGCTTCGGTGATCACTATTATCTTTAGCAATCTGCTTTAACATATATATATATATATTTGTGTTTTTATATTAATATATATATGTAATATTATATTATAATAATAATATTAAATTATTGACATTCATAACTGTATTATATTGTTATTTATTTTGTTTTATTTATTTACTTGCATTTTAATGCTCTATATCTTAATGGTGTAATTTCGGGGTCATGACATGGGTTTTGGTCTGCAAGCATGGGTCTGATCAACACTTTCTGTGGTGAATAATCTGCTGCTAAGGGTGTAATTTCAGATCTGATTTAGGTTGATAAACTTCTGATTTTATTATTGAAATGCAAATGATTAATCGATTGATGTAATACATCATTATTTCCTTGCACATTTATGAATGCATCAATGTATGTACTCATCATGATGAATGGTCAAAAAACGTAAAACCCTTCTGCATTTCCATCTTATTCTGAAAACAACACAAAAAAATCCATGGTAGACATTACAGAGTGATGGGGGGCCCACGAAACCCCCACACCCCTTTACAACAACCCTATACCTCAAACAGCCACACTAACAACTAACGACTAAAAACAAAAAACAAACTCATTTTGCCATTTTCCATATTATGACAAAGACAAAGAAAGAAAACGGTAGTGAGGAGGCAAGAGAGCATCAAAACTATATTTGAGGTTGCAATTTTTATTTTTTTTCCTAAGTTTCAAACTCTTGGGGAGGATTTTTGTTTGTTTTTTGTTTTAAGTTTGCATTTGCAGCTATATTTTGAATTTTCCACAAACAATAAAAGCATCCGGCAGAAGTGAAGGCAATGGGCGTGAAGAGGTTAAAATTCAACAAAGAGACTGTTGTGGGTACAATTGGAGGTTCTTCTGAGAGGGGAGTGTTGCAAGGACTATGAGTTCAAATAACTCATTTGAATGCCCTTCTAAACTCTTCATAACTTACACAAAGGGCCTATTTAATCCTCTAAAAAACCCTTTTACAATTTGCAAAAGCCATCGACCCAAAAAAGAAGCCCAAAGAGAGTAGAGTATGGCTGTCATTTGTGCAAAGGCTGTCAAAAACCAACTCTGGTTAAGAAGGCCAAGGCGACTAGGTTGCACATGGAGGCTGAGGTGAGAAATAAGGGAATTTCAAAAGAGGCTATACAACCTAGTATGTCATTGCCTACCCAAACCATGGATGTAGAGAACCAACGGAGAGAGGATCTACCAAGGAAAAAACAAGGGATACTAGTGTGGCAAGGATGTTTAATATGCAATCACAAGAAGTGCCAAAAAAAATCTCTGTTCATGCCACACCATTTCATGTAGCACGTTCTCTCTATTTCAAATAAATGTTTAGATGCAATTGATGTTGGTCCCTCATTTGACTCCCCTAGAGAACATAAGCTACATGTCAACTTCCTTGGTAGAGTATTTTAATGTGAGTGTAGTGACTAAGAATGAGGCAAACATGGATAAAGGATTGTTGCTCTACCATCATGGATGGGTGATCCAATATTAGACATCAGTCACTCATCAATATTATTGTCACATGTTCAATTAGCTCTTATTTTCTTAGAGCCATTGATTGTTCAAAGAAGAAGAAAGATGCAAACTTCCAATTTCAAATTTGAAGGATGTCACAAAAGAGGTTGGGACTTCTACTATTGTACAAGTGGTGACTAATTCAATCCATATATGTAAGTTAGTTGACTTGATGGTGGAAGGTGCTTACAAGCACATTTTTGGATCCCATCTTGTGTTCATGTATTGAAAAATGCATTGAAAGACACTAAGAAGATAGATTGGATGAAAGCATTGGTGGAAAAAGTTAAAGACATACAAATATTCATTTGCAACCATCAAACCTCACATGCTTTGTTCATAACTCTTTTAGGGAAGAAATTCCTCAAACTTCTGTATACTAGATATGCCAACTACTTTATTTTGTTAGAGAGGACAATTGAGGTTCAAAAGCCTCTAAAGTTAATTATGGTCAATCTAGAGAGCGGTAGATGGTCTGAGACAAGCATAGCTGAAAGAAAAAGTACGAAAAAAATATTCTTAATGATGAATGATTGATAGTCCACAGTGAAATAAGGAATTGTTGATTTTTTTATTGAATTATTAAATTATTAATTTATTAATCTTTCTAACTTGTAAATTATTTTTCATTCTTTATCCTAGCATTCACTCTTTGGCATTTAAGTCTCAATCTTTTTTGTAATTTTAACTTTTATACCTTCTTTGAATACATGTTTGCTCCTTCATCTCACCTATTGTGCAGGTCATAAGATATGCTGATATATACTCTCCTAACCTTGGAGAGATTTATGAGACATTTAGCTACAAGGTCGAGAAAATGAAGCACGTCATTTGTAGCATGATCCTAATTTGGGATTTATGAGGAGCATATTAGGCTCCTTATGATGCGACAATAGAAAACTATGAACACCCTGCTCCATATGGCAGCCTATGCTTTAAATCCCAAATGGTATGTGCTAAGGTATAGAAGAGTGCATCCATCTCCTGGTGAAGAGGTGAAAGAAGGGCTCATGAAGGCCCTTAAAAAGATGTATAGAGATGAGGAGTTTTCTTTACTTTGAACACAGTGGCTAGCCTTTGTCAATCTTTGCAATCCAACATTCAATAAACCAAAGGCGATGACAAATAGAGCTACTTTAGCTTAAACCAAATTCTTGTGAAGTGTTAAGTTGATTAGAGTGAGCTTGGAAACATTGTTCTAAGTCTACATTGGCCATTGGGTGCATTTGGAGGAGATCGTTGAAGATTTTTGAGTCATTATCTCATTGTTCAAACTCTTGCAGCGAAGTTTCAAACTTGTACCAATCATCTATTTGCTATTTCCTTGAGGTATTCTTTGCTATTCCAATGATAGATGGTTAGTTTCTTGAGTTGTGATACTTTAGGGTTGTTCCAATTAGCTTCATTTCATATCATTAAGTTGCAACAGCAAATGTTTATCTTGAATTTGGAAGATTTGAATTTGCTAACATTGTAACACTGAATGGTAGTACCACCAATGATCTGCTCATTTTATTTTGTGTTACTCACCCAACTGAGTAAGTGTTGCTATTTCAATGATAGCTGGTTAGCAATGTTCCACGGGGATGTGTCCCCCCCAAAAAAACCCCATGCTTCCTAAACGTCCCTGTCTCGGAGACTTGGGGACTTGGGGGGAACATACCCCCACCAGCCCACCACCAATGCCACCATCCCACCGCCAGCATCGTCGTATCCAAGGCGCTGTTAGGCCTTCGAGGCCGTCGAGGTGTCCTCAAGACATCTAGGTGACACTCCTAGTTGTCTCCAAGATGTATAATTCTTATACTTATAAATCTTTTTATAACTATTTTTTCAAGTACTATATGTATTTCAGCACCCTGCTACCACCTTGCCACTGTCCCCCACCGTCCCCCGTCATCCCCAAACTTAGGCCCTTGGTCCCCCATCCCCGAAACCCATCCCCACGTCCCCAAACTATGGTGGTTAGTTTCCTGAGTTGTGATACTTTGGGGGGTGTTCCAATTAGTTTCATTTCATATCATTAAGTTGCAGCAAAAGATGTTTATCTTGAATTTGGAAGATTTGAATGAGCTAACATTGTAACACTAAATGGTAGTACCATCGATGATCTGCTCATTTTATTTTGTGTTACTCACCCCACTGAGTAAGTGGCTCTTGTTACTCACCCCACTGAATAAGTGGCTCTTTGGTACTCACTCAACACTAAAAAGTGGAAGAGGTGCTTACTTCTTGTACTCACTCACCACTGAAAAGTGGAAGAGCTTGCTTTACATGACATTGTTATATATGCTCTCCCACTACAAAGTGGAAGAGCCTAGCTAACCCCATTGGATAAGTGGATGTTACTTTTAGCTATTTCATTTCAAGTAAATTTGTAATCTCGTACACTGTATGCTCTCACCTAGCCCATACTCGAAACTTGATGATCAGAAAATGGAAAAGAAGTTGTTTAGCATTTCATTATGTTTTGAGCTAACAAGTTTTCAAAAAAAAATTAAGCGTTATTATTACAACTATGCATAGTCTAAAATTCAAAAGCCCTATAGGGGAGACCATTTGTTATGATGGTGGAGCTTCTTGCCTATAGTGCCATCAACTAGGGTTCAAACATCGTAGGTTTACTCTCTACCACGTCAACAATTGAGGATCCCCCAAGATCTTGTACCTTGTCTTACTCGTGGGATGTGGAGTGGGAGATTTACATTCCACAGAGGGGTACATCCCTTTTTTTAATACCGCCTTTGCATGAACCGCCATACACAAACGCATCCTTACAAGTGATCGGCTAAACACCATCAATATAGCCAACCCCTCTCCATGTGTATTATGCAAGCAAGATGTGGAAACTACTAATCACCTGTTAATGTTTTCCCATTCACCAATAGTTGTTGGGATTGGTTGCGTAGTAGCTTGAATTGGCAGGGAGCAATGCCAAACAACATTTATAACACGTTCATAAGCTAGCCAAAAATGCACTATTCAATGTGTGGTGGCTTGTGGGAGATGGGTCCTTCTCTTCTAATCTAGGAAATCTGGAAAGAAAGGAACAATAGAATATTCAATGAAAAGAAAATGATAATAAGGAAAGTAGAGAAAGGAACTTGTGAAACGGCCAAGATGTTTGATGTATCTAATAGACTATTTACTAGTTGGCATGGAGATATAATGAAGAAATAGGAATCACTAAGCCTTCCAAGAAATGTTTGCATTGTTGCCTCTACCTTTGGAAACATGTCGAAAATCCACAAAGTGGTTTCCACCCCCAAAGGGAAGATTTAAAATGAACTTCGATGGTGCTTCAAAAGGGAATGTAGGCATCTCTAGCGCTGGGATTACCATATAGAACGATAAAGTGAACTAATATGGGCCATTTCGAAGAGACTACCTATAGGCACCAACAACGAAGTTGAGTTTATGGCACTATTAACAAGTTTGTAGTTCTGTGAAAAAAAATAAAAAATCACAGACCTAGATATCAAAGGAGACTCTCTAATATGCATAAACACCATACGTAACAAAAAAGTCGTAAATTGGAAATTAAGAAACATGGTCCAAGTCTATTTAGGTGTTGCTCACTGAAATGGGAAACGTCTCAATCACACACTATTTCCATGAAGGCAATCGCATAATGGATTTCTTGGCCAACAAAACCTGTGAAATAATAGAGAACGAGATAGTCACATTTATGAACCATCACTAGGATGACATCCCTCTATGACATGATGCCTCTACAAGATGCTGAACAAGAAAGGATGATCATAGATCAACTATCCAATAAAGAGATTTTGCAGAGTCAAAATCATTCCAACACAATGTTAAATAGGCTCTCCCCATATTGCCTCTTCATCCAAAATGCAGATCATCGGCGTTGATTGCCCCTATGATGTAGAGGATGCTCCAACACAACTATAGAGAGTGTTCAAAATTGGGTGTGTGGGAGGAGGAAAATGTCATCCGGAAGACTACTCAAGGCAGCTTATTCAGGAATGAACATGTTCACAATGCTTCACTAGTGGAATGTCTGCTGGAGAACTTTGCAACGGTCTTTGGGAAGAAGCATTGGTGCCACATTGCTGCCGATGGGCTCCTTCTCCCGTATGTCAAGAACCAAGCAACTAAAGCTGTTAAGACTCTCAACATGTTTCCACAAAACGGGAGCATTGTTAGTGTTTTTGACATCACAGCTGTTCAACACAGTGAGGAGCAGTTCAATATTTTCTAGCAAATCTAAATCTACATTCAATTTTCTTCCAGTCTCAGTTCACAGTTCTGAAAATTACAACAGTTACAGCAGTGATCAGTCTAAATTTATCATAGTAAAGACCCGATATGCTAGAGAATGGAAACTTCTCTACCATAAGTAAACATATCATCAACATAAGATCTTAAGAGAGAAAATTATGCGCTACCTATAAAGAGACATCATACTCCCTTTACTGAGGCCATTGGTACAAAGGCAAGGAAGGAATGCATCAAAAAGAAATCATAGTCAGAAGCATAAAGGTTCTCTCTTCCAAGAATTCTTAAGACTTGGTCCACGGTAGATGTTGCCAATGAATTTTGTACTCATGCAACATATTCCTGACAAATGACACTGAGAGCAGTTTACTGGGTGATCACCAAGAAATTCTATCCATCGTGAAGAGCACCAGCATGGAAGAATGTCAATTGTAACTTAGTAATTGGTAGTTGGCAACCAAGATGACAGAATGGATAAAGACAGGCAGCCAGATTCAGTTCAATTAGGAAGCATAAATAATATGCCATTGTTTGCAACCATGTAGAAAGAAGAGAACATTGTACAAATACTGGATTTCAGTCCCTTGTGAGGGAAAGCATAACAGCGATTACTGGATAGCCCAAGCCCCGTAAGTGTATCTAGGATGAGCTGTCTTTCTTCTCTTGTAGAGAAGATTCACCATATCAAGTCAATAAACTTGAACCAAAAAGTTAAAAATCCATTCAAAGAAACACATAAATCCTTTTTATCTGGTAAACAGAATTCCATACTACTTCTGCAGAAAAAAACAGAGTTAAGACAAGATAATTATATAATCCTTTGGGCAGGGCACTATTACTCCTCAGCATTTGTGAGCCTTCAGACAAAAGCAATTTCAAAACGTTGATGTAAAAAATTGCACACAGTTATTCCAGAAATCTTGTTCACATCTATCATGGACTGTGGAAACAAAATGTTATTAATTTCAACATTGTATATTGTCACTTTGACCTGCCAACAAAATTTACAGTTCCTAAAAATAAACAAAAAGAGCAACAATTGATTTGGAGAAGATTATCATTTTTTCTTGGAATTTGCAGACCTGTCTCCAACAATCCCAGCAAAAGCATAACATCACTTTGGTTTGTCCTCTAAGGTTAACTTTCGTACTATATGCAATGTACTTACACAGCAACTTACAGTCTAAACAGCTGATTTGAAGGCAAAAAAGGGGAAATCCACTCAAGAATCTTTCTACAAGAAATATTATGTAGGTTTTCAAACAGTCATTTTTGGAAAAGTCATGCAGATATTTATGCCTTAATAAGATTTTATAAGGTCTATAGCAAAAACATCAGATAATATTAGGTCTTGAACATGATGATTGTATCTATGCCATAGTGCAAAAAACTCCATAAATGTTTCCGACTTATAAAAATTTCAATGCTTAGTAAACTTGTATAATTTTCTGCTCGGGAATTAATAATGAACAACCTAAAAGCATTTCCAGGCTTCTGACACTACAAATATACTTCCTCAATAAGCAGAAATTTCCAGTCACAAAGGCAACATGAAAAATATGGAGTTACAGATGTATTATGTGTCCTTGGCTGTATGTAGATATAGAAGTTCAATGGCTCCAACATTTCTAGGATACACCTGTAGGGCAGCTAAAAATATGATATTAAAACCGACAGTGTAAAATTAGATCTGGTAAATCCATCAGACCTCAATAATACAGGTACACTCTGCCTTTCCTACTATTAAATATCAACTGACATCTTTGGGCTTACAAAGACCTGCAGGTGCGAGCAGGTCCAGTTATATATCCTGGAAGATTTTGAGGTGCCAGTTATGCTTAGAAACAAAGTTGGACATGGTAAACATTCCTGGGAAGAATGAGACACAGATGACTATGCTATATGGTCAATATTGCCAAACATATAGTAAATAAGAATATGAAAATTTCTACTCAATACCTTTCTCATAGAAAGTGTGACTTGTTCCTTAAGAGAACCTCCAAAAAGTGCTCGCAAATCTGAGCTCCATCCAAAGAGGCCCCTCCATTCATTATACAAACACTGAAAAAAAGAATAGCACACATCATGATGCAATAGACACACCTGAGCAATTTAAATGGTTAATTATTTTTGACAATGTCCTCCACTCAAATTTTGTAATAACTATCTCATCTATTGACAAAATACATACAGCCCCATATGTGACAGCATTTTTTACCCATAGCATTAATGTCTTCAACACATACAATGACAATTATGGCCACATTTTGTTAGAAGAATACAAGTGTACAGAAAAATTTATTCTTCACACAGACTAAAACAACAACATTATAGCAACTTTTTATCTCTTTGATAACAAATGTTCTCATAACATGTTGCCAATCGAAGAATGAATGTATGAAATGTCTGAATAAAAGAATAAATATAATAAAATATGGTGTTATTAAAATTAGAAGTTGTTGAAATAAAAATTAACTCTGCATTAAAATTTGAGATAATGTGAGTCTTTGAATTTTCAAGTCCTATCCACTACCTCCTGTTTTTCCTGCAGTTTCACTTTCCCTTGCCCTCTGTGTTTACCCAGTTGGCAAGTACTGGGCTAAGCATACACATTATCTTTCCATGTTGACACAGAGCTCATAGCAGAAATGAGACAGGACAAGATGATGATTCTAGTATTTGAGAAGAAATCAAATTGCATTTTATGTAGAAACATCAGAAAATTCGTAGATTGAAATTTATTGTCAATAATTGTTTCTGGATTAGATTGTGTTCAAATTTTCATGGATTGTGGAAATCTCTTCTCATTAATTAGATTGAAATTTAATAAAATAATTTAGATTATAAAAATTCAACTTAAATACAAAAATATTGTTTGGAAAAAAATGGAAAAATGACATAACAAAGAAAATCCAACAAGAGTGCATTTAATACCAATGAATGATCAATTATAATTTATTATTTATTTACAGTGTTTCTCTAAGTACGGGGGATGGCGAACTGGTTTCAGGAACAACATTTTTTTTTCCTGAAATTGCAGACAGCAGGGGAACAGGGATGGGTGAACCGATTTCAGGGTCAGAAAAAAAAATCCAGAATTCAGGGGCAGCAGGGTAACGGCTCTTAAAAATAAATAAAAGAAATATTTGAAATTTATAAAAACAAATAAATAAATAAAATACCTAAAAATAACATAGAGAACCCAAAAGACAATGAAATTTTAAATAATAAGTACAATAACAATTAACTGATTCCATAATCCATCTGACAGACTGATAATCATAGATATAATATGAAGCATGATTTATGTTGAGAGACGCCAAAAAGAGAATCACTGCATTGTGAATAGAACATAGGTACATCCTACAACAAGCCCAGAAATCAGAGTAATCATCCAATTGGCATCATAGAAACTGCTGCTCTTCCTCTTCCTCTTCCTCAAATCCTCTTCTCTTTTATTTTGAATGCAAAACAACAATGGTACTAGAACTAGAAACCTGATAAATACTCTATAAGGACTTGTTCATGTTCATTGACAAACCAAGGATGAGTTACTAGTTGTATAAGATTGTTTATTTTGAAATTTATTGTTTATGAATTATGTTGCAAGGTGTGCGCCCTTGGTCTCCTTGTGCTATGCAACGCAGCGCTCAAGTTCATGACATGGTTTAACCGCCTCCCGTGGATTCATTAACTCTAGTGGTTGTATCGGGCATTAACAGGTCGATCTTTTGGTGCAACGGCAACCGTCTTTGCAACAATTGGTATCAAAGCCTAGGTCATAGGTTCGAAAACCCTCGCTTGCGCTTGGGGGGGGGGAAGCGGGAATTGTTGCAAGGTGTGCACCCTTGGTCTCCTTGTGCTGTGCAGCGTAGCACTCAGGTTTGTAGCATGGCTTAACCACCTCCAGTGGATTCATTAACTCTGGCAGTTGTATCGGGCATTAATAGGTCAATCTTTTGGTGAAACAGCAACCATCTTTGCAACAAATTCTTCCTTAGAAGATCTTTATAACCTGCCTAGCTGTAGGTTGTTGGTTTCTACTTTCTCACACACAATGACAAATAACTCTCCTCCATACAAGAGCATGTCCACTCATTTTCAACTGTGCTAATGAAATTTCAATGCTTAACTCACATTCTCTTTCGGTGAATGGAAAAACAGCAATAATGCTAATGTGTTGTAAGAGTCTTTTTGGATTGGTAGGCCTTGGTGGGTCCCCAAAAAGACCAAAAAGGGGGACCTTCAACTTTGGGAGGGTGTTCTAAAATTTCTAGAAAGAGAGAGGATAGTGGGGCTTGTCCCCTTCAAGTAACCCTTTTCTTGAAAGTTTTGAGAACATACACTAAAAGCAGGAGGTGCCCATTTTAGTCCCCAGGTGACATTGACTATTAATATTATCTATTAAGATTTTGTTAAAAAAAAAAGGAGGAAGAGAGTAAAACTATATGTTGTTTGATCGTGCACATGGCACACAATTTGAATGAAAAATGATTTTCTTTTAAATTGATCATTTTAACAAAACTCAGTTACATCTAGAGTGTTTTGCTATTATTACTGTAAAGGGTTGCGCTTGTAAAAAGAGTGAGATTCAAATTCCCAAACTGCAGTAAGATGCCCCAAAACTCAGAGCACATGTCATGGACACCACCAAGTAAGTTGAAACCCACTCCATGCTAAGGCTGCAGATAACCTCATACACATATCGCAATAATGCAGCCTCCTGTCTCAGTCAGTGCCAAACCCTGGAGGAAAAAAATGTTCATTTTAAGCTGTAAATTAAACCTAAATGTATTTTTTGACTAATGAGCCTCATTGATCTTTTGATCTTATAAAAGTATACTGCAAAATTATGGAAGCTTCAAATATTTAACCCAAATAAATTCATAGTGGCAGTATGCTTATAAGTGGCCTTCTAATTTAAAAAATATTTTGGATTGTAACATATAGTTTCCTGTCAAAATTTTGGCATTTTGGTGATCTTGGACTGCATCATCTCTACTCTTCAGTCTAAAGGTCCCATTTTCTGCCACAGTGCCAAATGCACAATAAATAAAGGCAAAGATATCCCCAAACCCACAATGATTCAGAATACCAGTACAAGAACAATATTTAACATTTATATAAAGAAACATTAAGTTATTTCAAAAATAACAATATATAATTATATAAATCTTTGAGGCCAATTGAATGCATGGACCATTGATATGTCAACTCTAATGCCATCAGATGCCACACCAAAGGAGGGCCACTAGCTGAGTGGTTTAACACTTGATCCATAAAACAGGATAGCTATACCACACTACTCATCACCAATGAATACTACAAAACAAACCCTGCAAGAACCCTCAATATGTCATTTCTCCACCTCAAATAGATACTATAACAGACTAAAAATGTTTAGTGCAGTTCAATACATGAAAGCATAAAAGCAAAAGAGGGGAAAATTTGCAATTATTCAAGAATCTTGTGGCCTTTTCCCTCTAAAAATTGCAATTTTAATTGAAATTATCGATCATGATTCTGACTGGCTTTTTTTGCTTTAAATCACGATAATAACATGAAAAAACCATGTAATGTCCCTATGCGCGGGTGATGTGCCCCGACGGCCACGTGTCCGTTGGGTTTGCGTAAGGCCCCAGATTCTCCGGTGGTGGCTTCGGTGGTGAAAGATCCTCCCTGGTTGCCACCCTTAACACGATGGGTAGTCGCCCTCACTACCAGGCCGGTCTTTTGGTGTAGTGGTTGGGCCTTAATGGTATCAGAGCCGAGGTCTCGAGGTTGAGACCCGTGGAGCATGGTGGGTTGTAATGTCCCTGTGCGTAGGTGATATGCCCCAACGGCCATGTGTCCATTGGGTTTGCGTAAGGCCCCAGATTCTTCAGTGGTGGCTTCGGTGATGAAAGATCCTCCCTGGTTGCCACCCTTAACACCCTGGGTAGCCGCCCGCACTACCAAGCCGGTCTTTTAAAATATTGACTGATTTTCAACACGTTTTTCACCTAGCCACGACAAAGTGAGGCAATTTTGCCTACAATATTATGGTGTTCAGTCTCACAAACATGCAACTTGTTGTGCATTGTGGTAAGTACTTTCAAAGTCTTTATCCATGAAATTTTACAGGTGAACATAGATAGCTAGACAATGTATGGTTGGTGACCAACCAACTTGATAAATTGCATTTGATGTTTGACCAATGTAATCAATTGAGCATCACACTAAATCTGACAAAAGTGTGCTTTGATGGCGTTGTTTAGCAACCTACTAGGCCACATAATTTGTAACGGTGGCAGTAATTCATCTTGCCATACCACTTCATGCATTGTGTTTGTTTTCCTAGGTCACATAGGGTACTCTCAAAACTACATCAAGAACTATGTGTGCATTTTTATGCCCCTAAAAGATCTATTGAGAAAAGACGATCCCTTTTTGTGAACATGTGTGCATCAGTAGCCATTTGAACACTAAAGGAGAAGTTGGCTATTGTACCAATATTACAATTCCCATAATGTGTGCATCAGTAGCCATTTGAACGCTAAAGGAGAAGTTGGCTATTGTACCAATATTACAATTCCCATAATGGAGTACATCATTTCACATTCATGTTGATGCATCAAGCACTACAATCAAAGATGTTCTTGACCAACCTAGCAAGGGAAATCTAGACAACCCTATATACTTCGCAAGCAGAAAGCTAAATGTTGTTGAATGCAATTACACAACAACAAAGCATGAAGCTCTAGTCATGGTTTATGTATTACAAAAGGTATGTCAGGGGTTAATTCTTTTTCAAATGTTCAACTTTACAATTGTCATGCACTTGGGTAAACATCATGTTGACCCAAATCATTTGTCTTGCATTGAGACTAGGGAAACTGTTTGGGCTTAGCTATGCCTTTATTGTAAGTTTCACTTTCCCTATTGCAATCCCAGGCCATAGTCTTGTAACTATGTCAAGCACAATATATGCATCAGAGTTTCAAAGTTCAGGTTAGGGACCTAAAATGACAAAAATATAATGCAGGGAGTTAAACTAACCTACAAAAAAGAATTTTCACAAATCTACATAACTGAAAGTAAAGCACACTAGCTAAAAGGAAATCACACTTGTTGAAAGTAAATCACGATTGCTGGAAATAGAGGAGACTTGCTGAAATTGAAACACATTGAGAGGAAATAAATCTATAAATTGTTGAGCAAAAGTCACACACCACCAATCTTTCCAAAGATTGGGTGGTGACTTACAAAATAGGTCTACAAGAATTCTTCTCTTCTCCTTCTCCCCCTCTCTTCCTTCTTACAATATGGCTTCTCTTTTATAGAGAGGCAATCTCAAAGATATCTATAATAAATTGCTAAATTTGTGGAATGAATTATATCTAAAATCCCACCAAATTAGTTAAATAAACAACATCAACTAATTTGGTTAGATTTGAAATATCACAAAGTATTTGAGAGATATCATTTTATTGTTCCTTATCATCCTCATCCTTTTATTTCTCCTTCATCCTTTAATTTTTCTTTTATTATAATTAATCTACAAAGTGTATGTGTTTTCCTTTTCCATAAGTGGAGAATTATTACACTACATAATTCTATCTATTATACGGGTTGGATGAGTTGGTATGGAGCATTATTACATGACACCAACCTCTTTATTATACTAATAATTAAATAAATTGTTGGACAAATTGTAAATGCAAGATGGCATCAATAAGGAAGGCCACATTGCATCCAAATTATTTGTCACTTGTCATGTTGCAGTTGTTGATAGACTACTACAAAATTGTTATAAAATTGCTACTATATGTCTGTTGAAGAAGATTGCATGACGGCTACAACAATTCTCACGCAAACGACTGTTTGTGGAAATGATTAGCAAGCAACTTTCAATTTTCTATTAATTTCTACCAAAAAGTTACTAAATTCTATCAATATTCTTCATAAATCAAACATTCATAGCATAATGATTTATGAGGGAAAATGGTTGAATGAATAATGAAATAAGGTGAAAAGAAGAAGAAAAATGTACAAAACGCATATTATAAAAGTAATCATTTGAAGAGTCATTATTTTCCACCCAACTTAGCATATTGCACATCCTCATGCAATTTTAATCATTTATACTCAATAGAAAATCAAGCAATAGCTTCTTGTAGAACAGCATATTGAATGAAGAAGGGCAGAGTGATAGTTCGACATTGCACAAGCATAATGTCAAATCACATATTCTAACCATGATAACTAAAGGGTTTCTCTAATTTTTTATTTTTTATTTTTTTCTCTCTTTTTTGTTTGCACTCTTTTTTTAAATCATTTTGGTTGTTGCTTGTGAGAGACAGTGCATCACTTCTATATATGTGACATAGCTGCTCTCACCCCAACTTAAATTTGAGAACTAACCTCAATTTTTATAATAGCTTGTGGAAAATGTTATGGAGATAAAGGAAAATGGTCGGGCAAGGTGGAAAAACGGTTAAGGAGGATTGAAAGAACTAATTAATAGAGATCCGATGGGTTTCTTTACACCCACAAGAAGCATTCATCAAGGGGACACATTGTCTCCCTTCTTATTCATCTTAATGGCAGAGGCACTAGGAAGATGCATCACTCAAGCTAAGATAGATAGTAGATGGCTAGAATAAAAGCCACCAAAGACTTTGAAGCCTTTACTCAGTTACAGTTTGCAAATGACACAATTTCGTTTGGGGAAGCAAGCATGAGGTAAGCTCATACAATTATAAGTATTTTAGATTCCTGCTTGGCTGCAACAAATAAATTAGTTTAAATCAAAGTTTTTCTTCTTCAACATATCTCTAAGATCTCAGCAAAGGATCACTAGGGTCTTGGGCTTTAGGCATCATTCCCTTCCCTCCTATTACTTGGGAGTTTCAATGTTTGCAAGTACTTGTAAAGTGGTGCTTTGGACCTCTTAGTCTTTGTTGAATGCATTCAAATATCAACTGTCAGCATGGAGAGGCAAATTGTTTAAGTTTTGCAGGGAGTGTCACAATGATAAAATCAGTACTATCAGCACAGCCACAAACAACTTATCTCTTCTCATTCTTCAAAGCTCCAAGTGGGATTATATCTACCATCAATAAGATAATGAAGACTTCATTTGGCAAGGTATAGAGGATAAGAGGAAATTCCATAAATAGCCTAGGGCAAAATATGTTTACCTCAAGAGAATGGCAGTGTTGGCCTTAGGAATTTACATCTTTAAAACATGGCATTTGGGGGGAAATTGTGTGGAAATATTTATGCAATCAGGGATTTCATCTAGAGAAAATTTATGAGAAAAAAATATCTTAACTCAATGGAGGATGCCAGAATTTTTAAAACCAAGAATCCACCATCTGGTTCTCGTGTCTAGAAATTTTTTTTAAAATGTATATTTATTATTATAGATCATTTATCTTAGTAAATAAATAATGGAAGGAAAGCTCTCTTTTGCGATGACTCATGGAATGGACACCATCCAATAAGTGAGAGAGGTTACTTTGCTAAAATCAGAAACCTTTTGGTTTAGCATTAGGGTTCCACAGTGTCAGAATACATGTCACCTTCTTAGTCAAACAAGTTAAGATATTATAAATGGAAAACTATTCCAAGAGAAGTATGTTCACAGGAGTAAGTGGATTGTCTACTCAATAATTTTAAATAACCTTGGACTTTGTATCATTAAAAGTGAGGACAATCTTAAATGGATATGCTATAGCTCAAGGACTTACTTGAACAACCTGGCTATAAATCTATTTTGGCTGATCTAAAAGACCCTACTTGGCCAACAATTAAATGCACATAAGGACTGTTAACCCAATAAAGCTAGCGCCTTTGCTTGGACTAACATCAAAAGGAAAGTTCTCACAGAAGACAAGTTGCAAAAAATGGGTTTTTAGGTCCCTTCAGATGTGTCTTGTCCCTCTAGGCAGAAAAAAAAAATGAGCATCTTTTTATCTACTGAAAAATGTTGGCATCAACTATCCAACAAGCTGAAAGGTTCATTTTCTCCCCCCAAATCACTGCTGCAACTATTCTAGAATTGGCAAAAACGCAAATCAAAATCAACATTCTTAAGTTTATGAAACATGAGTCAATCTCTCCTAGTGCGGACAATTTGGAAGGAGAGAAATAGAACTATCTTTTCATGACAAAGAATTTAGGTGGAAGTCAGTAATATCATATAGCTAAAAACAGCAATATCCAAAGACACTATAAGGAGGATAGTTCCACAATCACAGAGAAAAAAATAAAATCTCCTCTTGGGATAAAGACATGCTAACCAATTCAACCAAGTTGAAACTTCTCCCCATTCATAGGATATCCACATCAACTATTTATTCTATTGACAGATCTAGGATCATACGGATCCCTCCTATAATGTCACTTCTCCAAACTTAAACCCTGAACAACAGCAATTAGAAGAGGCATCAAACATGGCATAATAGCACTGCATGAAGAACCCAATATCCTCAATCAATTCAACAATCTCAACGATTGTTACAAATTACAACAAGAAGTTTGAGATCCTATCGCCGATTAGATAATCAATTCTATGATTAATATGTATTATATGATATAAAGGATGCCAACAAGTTTGAGGAATTTGGTCATACTCCTACTATTTTGTTAAGGAATGTTTAAGTAATAATAAACTGATATTATAACTAAAGTTTACTTTTAATAAGTATCAAGAGGCATGTGAAGAGTTATGTCTGTTAGAGGAAAAAGGTATTTAAGAGAAACCAAGCAAGGAGGAGGATGTAGAGAAAACATTATTTTATCTTATTTCTACTCCTTGTCATGGAACTATGGTTCAATTAACCTGAGGACAAACCCCTCTAGATTTCAAATTGGAGGACGAAAACCCACAATTCCTTAGAGTGATTCACACAAAGATCACCATTGTGCAAATTAGATTATTTACAGTTTGAATTAAAGTATCCTTTCAACTAGCAGCAGGTCGTGGCATTCTAAGGGTGGATCTCAAGCAGATTTGGAAGCATTCATTAAGAAGTAGATCATTGCAGATTTAGAGATATAAATTAGCAGCCGCTACAAAAGATAAATTCAGTCTTTCCTGAGCTGTATTCTAAATATTTTATCTAATTAGAGTATAAATTATTAAACTGCAATTTTTGGATTGATTTCATCAAGAAGTAATAAGGATTTCCTATTTATGTTTAATTGTGTGAATTATTATGATTGTTAGCTAGGCTTTGTCATATTTATTACAAGATATTACACTTCCCTTAGCAAGAACTTGGAAGATGAATTTTGACAGTGCATCCCGAAGGAATATTGGGCCCTCAAGCGCAAGGTGTCTCATTTGAGATTCTAATGGTACTTTAGTCAAAGCAGATTTGAAAAAGCTTTCCCTAGGGAGGCATAATGTGGCAAAGGCAAAAACTCTACTTCTCGGCTTACAACTGCTCAAATCATGCCCTCCAAATAAGGTGATCATCAAAGGTGATTTGTTGGTAATTACTCAACGTCTAAAGAAGAGGCATTCATTGAGTCAGAGAATTCACAATGTTTGTAAGGAAGCATTAATACTCCTAGAGTCCCTAGAGGGTTACTTAATTTCCCATTGCCTTAGGGAAGGCAACAAGATGGTAGATCTCCTATAGAATAGGGGTATTGAGCAATGAAAAGCCATTATTTTAGGCAATCAATTAACAAGATGGCAAGAACCAAGACTCATGCAACAATATGCGAGCGAGACAAGCCTCACCCAAAATTAAAGCCTAAGAGTACAAATTATCAGCAATGATGTTATTGACATAATTCCACAACATGTTGTCGGTTTTCATTTAACCACAAGCTCTTTCTTCTCCATCAACTCTACAATCAACGCATAGTGCTCCCATTGCTATTTGTCGACGATGGAGATTGTGACGCTGGGTTCAAGCATTCATCAGGTGGCATTTATCGATGAAATCTCATCGACCAAGCTTCAAAAGGTTTTTCTTTTCTAAGAGGAAGATGTAAGGGAGGCTATAGAGGAAATCCTCAGCTGAGATTTTTTATAGCATGCTACACGAAAAAAATGTTCATTCAGAGATATCTTCAACTTTTGTAAGCAATGTGCTCATGCTCATTGGGGATGAAAATCTTACAGAAGTGTAAAATCTACGGATGGGAAAAAGTTCAAAATGGGTTTGTAAGATGTAGTGGGCAAAGATAATCCCACCAAATTCCCCTTGTTACCATGCATTGGTTACAAATTTTGTGTCCTGGCCTCTCTTCAGAATATTCGGGCCCTTGAGGCTCATATGGAAGTTATCATCAAAGAACTAGCATCAATTCAAAAATTTATTTGGGATGGCAGCTGGTTGGAAGGCTATTGGCCTTTAGTGGTGATGGCAGATCTCTCTCAGCCTACGAAGTCTTCCTCCCAGCAGGAGAGGTTCAACATGGCTAAGGCTGAGAAAGCCATAAAATTTCTGGCACACCAAGCTACACTTGTCAAGCACAAGAATGTTTCTTTTGGCCCTATGTCCACAAATTAACAAAATCATGGCCTGGTCCATCGGAGGGTAAATTGCATGCTTATATGTCTTCCGGTTTTCTCCTTTTTATAGGTAGTTAAGGGAATAGTGTTAATAGTGTCCTTGCACGTGTTATCAGTTGGTTGGGTTCCTTAGAGTCAAGCTATGTTCTCAATGTCTGCAGAATTTTGTGTAACTGTCAGTATGTAATAGCTAAATAAATGTAACAGTGTCTTCTATTGCTCTGTGGTGTCATGGATGATCTGGTGCTGTCAAGTATTTTGTTGGTCACAGTTTCTTTCAAACAGCATTTGTAATCTAAAATCTTGCTATTTTCAATATAACGGAAGAGGGCCCTAACCCTCACTTTATCAATCAAAAAATATTATATATTCTATCATACTTTTTAAATAAAGAAAACCTACTGTTTATTTGTCATATAGAGTCTCAAATATGCAACTATGAGAAAACTAATCAGAATCTATAATCTGTTCATTTTTTCATTCTAAGGTACAGAATCAGTCCATAAGAGCAGACCACAGGCAGTTAAATTCCAGGTCTGCTCTAAATTCTACTAAGATTAAAGCTTGGAATATTTTACTCCAACAAGAAAACTCTTGCAATTTTCTCACAAGGAATGAAGGTTAAATTTCATCTAGAGAGGGTAGCTACACAATATTTAACTCTACACAACAAAACCCGCACAGTGATTCAGAAACTACAGGTAAGAGAAATAATTTGCACATCAAATCTGCTAAAAGGGCCAAATTTTAACTCAAAAAATCAAAGCACACACAGTGATCATATGCAATGAGTCGCAATGTGCGCAGGAATTTGGTGGAAAAAACACTACAAACTACTTAAGTTTAAACTCTAAATATTTTACTCAAACAACAAAACCTGTGGAATGTTCAAGCACTACAAGTTTAAACTCCGGAATTTGTGGGAAAGAAATTGATGAAAAAGGTTTATATAATCTATTACAAGTCAAGTTTTCAATATTTTACTCAAACAACAAAACCTTCAGCGATCAGAAGCTACAAGTGCAAACCCCATAAATTGCCCAAAAATTCGGTGAAAAGGGCATCTAAAATATACTACTAAGCTTCAACTATTTTACTCATACAACTAAACCCACGCGGTGATCAAAGGCTACAAGTTTAACTCCTACAATTTGCTTTAAAAACAGTGAAAAAGGCCTCTATGATTTACTGGGATTTAAGCTTTAAATATTTTAATCAAATGATGAAATGCACGGTGATGGAAGCAGAGGCAACAAGTTTAAACCCCACTGTTTACAAAAAAAAAATTAGTCAAAAGGGCCTCCGAATTTTACGGTTGAACTGTGACTACTGTACTCAAACAACAAAGCGGGCGTCTACAAGTTCAAACCCCACAATTTGCGCATAAATAGGGTAAAAAAAGAAAAAGAAAAAAAAACTTCAAAATCTAATAAGATTTAAACTAGAATAACAAATTGGGCATGGTAATTAGGGACTACAAGTTCAAACTCCCCACCAAAGTACGAACCAAAAGGCCTTTAAAATCTACAAGGTTAAATTTAACCTCTACGCAGGTTCGATCAGGTCAGATTAAATGCCCGGGGATGGTTAATATTCATTTAGTTGAGCCTACGAGTTGTCTAGCGTTCGAAAGGTAAAGGATCACAGAAAAACAAGCGAAATTTCAAACGTGCAAAAATTTGACCTACTCGCCCAAAATTACCGTCTGCGATTTCAGGAAAATGACGGCCTTGTCTCCAGAATTAGGAGTTGTCAGTACGCCGTCGCCGTGAGTTCCCTCCGCGAAGGACGTGGGCTGAACCTCCCCTCTCACGATAACCAACTGCTCTGTTAACTCGCAGTCGCTGGTTGGAGTTCCCTTGTCCTCAGATAAAAGCGTCCTTAAATCTCTAATGCGCGAGACTGGCGTCGCCTGTACTTTGGTGAGAGCCTTTGAATTTGAATTGTACCTGAGCCATGTTCTAATGGCGATGACTGCAAGCCCCAGCCCCAGCACAGCGCCATCTCCCGCCAGGGCTATGCGCGTTATTGCCTGCGATATCTCTTGTTCGTGGGCCGCCATCTTTACTCTCTACTCTCCTAATGATAGTTTTGTTGCCGTTGGCTGCATCTTCCTAAGTTTGTTGTTTCATATGGCCGCCCATAAGCGATTTATGCACACCTCGCAGAGTCCGTGGCTGGCTTGGTTGCAATCATGTGCATTTTTAAATTTAGCTCATTCTGGAAGTTTTACGATGACACCTTTTTTTTAATTTATTTTGTTTTAATTTAATTAATAAAGTCTTTTGAGAGAAACTTCCTTTCCATTATAAAGATTTTGATATATTAATTTTAAGGTGCCTATATTGAAAAATTAGTCTAATGAATTAATCATTTTTCTTTAATAAATAATATAAGAAATGTAATTTGTGTTGGGTATTGAAGCTCAATAGTCATGCTCTTTTTCCCTCCAACATATTGTCTCTTCGCATTCTCTTTTGTTCGAAGACTTATCCTTTGTGGATAATGTAATTGGCATTATTATTACGCTGAGAACATGTTTTGACACTGTTGTGAATGTATTTGAAAGACAAAAATAATAAAAGGATTTCCCCTACTTCTGAAAGTGGATGTAGCCATTCCGGCGAACCACTATGAATCTATGTCTTTGTACTCCATTGTTTGTTGTTTGAATCTCTTTTTTTTAGTTCAGTTTTTCTAATATCTTCTTGTTCATTTAATCTACAATAAATCATTAACAATTGGTATTAGATCTTGGTGAAGGAACTCAACAAAGAAGCTTGGTGGTGAAGCTGTTTTGGAAATCGGTGAAGAATTTCTAGAATAATGGACGAAGCAGATAAATAGAAAATTGAAAAAATTTCTGGGCAAAATTTTGAGCTATGGAAAGTACAGATGGAATCTATACTGATTAAGCAGGATCTCTCACTCGCACTAGAAGGGAAATCCAAAGGAAAAGGTTTTATGTCTGACGAAGAGTGGGAGAAACTAGATAAGAAAGCAAGGGCCACAATCTTTCTTTCGTTATCAAGCAACATTCTCTTCAACGTTTCAGTTGAGAAGACATCGAAAGAGCTAAGGGATAAGCTTTCGAACATGTACAACATGGCGTCAGCTTCAAATAAGGTTTTTAAAAATGAAAGAAGGTGTAGATATTGGCATGGTGTGATGGTTTAAAGGTGGTGTTGTTGTTCTTGCCACCAAGGTTCAAACCCCATTGGGGGTGGTATTGTTGAATGTTTATATTGGGGATGAGGTCCCCTATTTGTGACCTCACCAGTTCATAGCTCCAGGTCAAAAGCATTTACCCCTTGAATAATAATAAAAATGAAAGAAGGTAGGATCGTGTCCAATCACCTAAATGAATTTAATACGTTGGTCACCCAATTGATTTCAGTGGGTATAAATTTGGATAAAAAATTAAAGCAATTTTGTTATTATGCTCTTTACCGAATAGCTGGGAAGGGGTTGTGACGGCAATTAGCACTTTAGTGGCTGCCAAGAGTAAATTAAAATTTGATGACGTAGCCGCCACTCTTCTCAATGAAAATATGAGGAGAAAAAATCAAGAACTCTCATCTAGCGACACATTGACTGTTGTAAGTTTTGTCAATAGAGGAAGGGGTCAAGATAGAGGCAAAAATAATAACAGAAGAAGGTCCAAATTTGTAAGAAGATCAAAGTCCAGGGGCCGAGGTGATTGTTGGTTTTGTGGCAAACCAAGTCACACCAAAAAGAATTGTTGGCATTACAAAAAGGCACAAGAAAAGGTAAATGACAACGAAGTAAACACTGGATATAAAAAAGATGATGGTGTTTTAGTTTTATCAGCAAGTGACACTACTACAGATTCGTGGGTGCTTGATTTTGGTGCCTCTTTCCATCCTACTTTATGTTGGAAGGCTTTCACAAACTATCAAGAAGGTAAGTTTGGAAGAGTTTTTCTTGGTGATAATAAAGAATGTCAAATAATAGGTAAACATGATGTGATGTTGCAAACGAAAAATGGAAATAAATGGATTTTGAGGGATGTAAGACATGTTCCCACACTGAAAAGAAATTTGATATCAGTAAGCCAACTTTATGCTCAAGGGTGCAATATCAATTTCTCTTTAGATTCTTGGAAGGTAACCAAGGGTGCCTTGGTGATTGCAAAAGGAAACAAATTAGGTAGCCTATATGTGTTAAAGTGTCGTTCCAAAGTGGTCGCTATAATGGCGGTTGTGGACAGCAATACCAGGCTTTGGCATAAAAGGCTCAAACACATGAGCAAAAGAGGACTTGAAGTTATGTTAAGGAGGAATCAACTTCTTGGTCTAAAATTTGTTAACTTAGAAATGTGTGAGCATTGCCTCTATGGCAAAAAAAGGCGGACAAGCTTCTTGACAACCGGTCATGACAAGAAATCTACACCATTGGAGCTTGTGCACTCAAATGTTTTTAGTCCAACAAAGGTAACCTCCATTAGAGGTGCTAAGTACTTTGTTACTTTTCTTGATGATTGTACTAGAAAAGTATGGATTTACATGATGAGTAGAAAATCATAAGTGTTTTCAAAATTTAAAAATTTTAAAGCCGTTGTTGAGAATCATATTGGGTACAAAATAAAATGTTTAAAAATAGATAACAGGAGAGAGTTTTGTTCTTACAAATTTGATACCTTTTGTGTAGATAATGGTATTCATAGAATCAAGATAGTTCATTTCACCCCTCATGAGAATGGTGCAGCTAAGAGGTTGAACATAACGATTTTTAAGAGAGCTCGGTGTATGCTCTCTAATGCCAGATTAGGGAAAGAATTTTGGGAAGAGGCTTGTAATATAGTAGTTTTCTTGATCAATCGAGCTCCTTCATCTCAATTAGATTTTGATATTTTGGAGGAGAGATGGCTCGGGAAATGTATTTCTTACAATCATCTGTGCGTGTTTGGCTGTGAAGCTTTTGTTCATGTTCCTAAAGAGTAGTGAACAAAGTTAGACCCCAAATCAAAAAGGTGTATATTTATCGATTATGGTGAGGAAAAAATTGGTTTTAGACTTTGGGATCCAATTGCCAAAAAGTTCACCCGCAATCGGGATGTGGTATTTAATGAGAAAGTTTTCCCAGGTCTACTAAAACAAGAAACACAACACAAACAATATGTACTTGTTGATGTGTTTGAAATTGGGATTGGTAAGTTTAAAACACCTCCAAATGCAACGCAATCCTCAATTCCTCTGTTGCTAGGTTTCCAAACCTCCACGCAAGCATCAAAATCTACAAATGAGTTTGTCTCTTCATGGCAACCTTTACAAACTCGCCCCCTATTTTATCGATGCATTTGGAAATATCAAAATAGTCATGACATATTCCCACACAAGGTTTAAATTCTACTCCCCCTATTGTCTCCACACACCATGCTCATTCTCAAACAAATAAATTAAGGTATTGTGATAATACCTCTCATGCCCATGCCATTGCCTTTAATCTTTCACCATCGCATAGTGTCTCTTTGCTAATGTGTGAGGTGAAATTTTCTTCTTCCATTAGCGATGCATCCTCTGAGTTAGCGTTGCAACAAGATATGTCCACGTGGCTTGTAATGGGTAGCAAGACTTCATCGCATTCAAGACCTTTTTTTCCTAGTCGTGAGGATCATTGGCCATCATGTGAGAGAAATCAAGTGGAGTCTTTTAATGAAAAGCCATTGT
The DNA here is from genome assembly GCA_007258455.2 of Sequoia sempervirens. Lineage (NCBI taxonomy): Eukaryota > Viridiplantae > Streptophyta > Pinopsida > Cupressales > Cupressaceae > Sequoia > Sequoia sempervirens. Next base: position 26,402 of record VDFB02378070.1, read on the forward strand.
TAAACTCAAATACGAAGCAAGGTAATAATTTGACAGGGGTGGGTAATTTGGAAGCAATTGATCATGGTGTTTTTACTCAAAATAATATAGTGTAGAGGCAGAACATTGGAGGAAATCAACAAGAATAGGGAAATTTGCAATCTGATATAGAAGGTATCCAACATCAATTATAGAGATTAAATTTGGACAATAACTTGTAAGAACAAGCTCCTCGATTAAGGAGGTCTACCCGACAGAAGAGGCTTCTGGAAAAATTTGGCGATTATGAATTGTTATTTTCTAATCGTCTAGAGTTATTGCTATCAAATCAGTTAGAACCTACAACATTTAAAGATGCTTGCAAAGACTCAAATCACGTCAAATAGATGGAGGCAATGCAAGACGAAATTAACTCCTTGAAGGCAAATGAAACTTGGGATTTGGTGACCCTCCCACCAAATCAAAAACCATTAAAGAATAAATGGGTGTAGAGGTTAAAAGAAGAATATGGAGGCAGTAAACACTACAGAGCCAGATTGGTAGTGAAAGGCTTTGATTAGAAAAAGGGGATTTTTTTAATGAGATTTTCTTGCCACAAGTGTAAAGATGACAACCATTCGAGCAATCTTGGGCATGGAAACTGTATGGGATCTTGAGCTTGAGCAACTTGATATCAAAATTGCATTTCTTCATGGATATATTGAAGAAGAGTTGTATATGGAGTAGCTTGAAGGTTTCACTAAATAGGGTCTGGAGCATTTATATTGCAGATTGAAGTGAAGTTTGTATGGGCTCAAGCAAGCCCCGAGGTAGTGGTACCTCAAATTTGATAGCTTCGTGACTGAGCATCACTTTACTCATTGTGAATCTAACCCATGTGTTTACTACAAGAAGCTTGCTAATGGTGAGTTTGTTCTACTATTACTTTATGTTGATGACATGTTGGTTACCGACACTAGCATGAGGATAGTTTGTGAATTGAAGCAATATTTGGCTCAATGTTTTGCTATGAAAGATTTAGGGGCAATGAAAAGGATTCTTGGGATGACAATAATCAAGGACATATAGAAGAGAGAAATCAAATTGTCTCAAGAGAAATATATTGCCAAAATCTTGGATAGGTTCAATATGAAGAATGCCAAGTCTGACAGTACTTCATTGGCTTATCACTTTGCTTATCATTAGCAATGTGTCCAAAAACTCAAGAAGATCAAGAACACATGAAGGGTGTTCCTGACTATGGGAATATCATGTATTCCATGGTTTGTACTCATCCAAATATTGATCATGCAATGGAAGTTGTGAGTAGATTTATGAGCAATCCAAGTAAATCTCATTGGTAGGAGGTAAAATGGATATTACGGTACTTGAAAGGTATTTCAATTCATGTATTGTGTTTTGGAGGATAGGATGCTCAGCTACAAGGTTATGTTGATTATGATATAGCTAGAGACTTCAACAAATGGAGGTCTACAATAGGTTATGTGTTTACATTTGTCGGGGTTGCAATTAGTTGGGTTTCACTGTTGCAACATGTGGTTGCACTCTCCTCTATTGAGGAAGAATATATTGTTCTCATTGAAGGAGCAAAGGAGATGATATGGTTACAACGGTTATTGGGAGAATTTCAGTGTAAGTAATCAGTTTTCATTTTATTTCGTGATAGCAACAATGCTTGAATTGGCAAAGAATTTTGCCTTTCATAATAGAACCAAGCATATAAAACTTCTATATCATTTTATTTGACATGTACTTGAAGAGGGTAAGTTGTAGGTGGAGAAAATTGATACGAAAGTGAATTCGATTGATGCATTGACGAAGGTAGTACCATGAGAGAAGTTTGAGTTTTGTAGGACTTCTCTCAGCATTTTCAAGATATGACAATAAGGGTGAAGTGGGGGAATACCTCTGTGTTTGTAGTAGACGTTGGACTTCAAGTGGGAGATTGTTGGGTATTAAAGCCCAACGGTCATGCTCTTTTTCCCTCCAACATATTTTCTCTTCACATTCCATTTTGTTCAAAGACTTATCCTTTGTGGATAATGTAATTGACATTATTATTATGCTGAGAACATGTTTTGATACTACTGTGAATGTATTCGAAAGACAAAAATAATAAAAGGATTTCCCCTGCTTCTGAAAGTGGATGTAGCAATTCTAGTGAACCACTATAAATTTGTGTCTTTGTACTCCATTGTTCGTTGTTTGAATCTCTTTTTATGAGTTTAATTTTTCTACTATCTTCTTGTTCATTTAATCCACAATAAATCATTAACAATTTGAAGGTTTTTCTATCAATCACAATTAGATTAGTCATACAAGAACAGTTTGTTGGCAAATATTCAGCGCTCCCCTCGAGATTCATGACATGGACTAATTGCCTCTCGTGGATCTGTTAACTCTAGTAGTTGTATCGGGCATTAACAGGTTGACCTTTTGGTGCAACAACAACCGTGGGGCCAACAATTGGCATTAGAGCCAAAGGTGTCGAGTTTGAATCCCTCAGCTTGCAATGAGGGGGAGATTGTTGCCAAATGGTCAGTGCTCCCCTCGGGATTCATGACATGGACTAACTGCCTCCCGTGGATCTGTTAACATTGGTGGTTGTATCGGGCATTAATAGGTCAACCTTTTGGTGCAACAACAACCGTGGGGCCAACATAGTCTATTTTATCTTTCAATTTTTTTGTAGTGAAAAAATATTAATGCAAAAAAGGTTCTAAAATAGGTACCACCTTCTAAGGAGTTTAAATAGAGAAAGAGTAATTATTCCATCTTAAATCGATTTAACATTTCAATTAAATAGTAACCAAATAAATCTAATTAGGTATGAGTCTTGCGTCTCCTACAATTTTAATTATTTTCTTGTACATCCTACAAACATTTCATTTGAACTTATAATCTTATTTACCTATTATCATATATCACTTATCTAAATAGTAGCCAAAAAAATCTAATTAGACATGAGTCTTGCATCTCCTACAATTTTAATTACTTCTTGTACATCCTACAAACAACATATTTAAACTTTTTCCCTTATTCATATTACCTATATCATTTATTTATATATCTCATCTACGTAACTATTTCAATAATATTGCTTAATACCTCATTTATGGGACTCGTCAAGTTGATCAAAACTTGAACCCACAGAAATATGTAAATTGGCATTCTTAGTAGATATCCATTATTTATTTAATTTTTAAGAGGTACGATTATAATTCATGGGGGAAATATTATTGTTTAATATTTATAATTTAATAAAATTCAATATATTTTTATGAATGAAGAAAAAAAAAAGAAAAATGATATTAAATTTGAATATTATAAATTTTCCTACTGTTCATTAACATGGACTATAAAATATTTTATGAATTATAATATTTTTAAAGTTGTTTATATTTTTTATGTTATTGTTATATTTTCATTTAAGAAATATTTTTCACAAATCATTTTAATAAGTGTTATTGGAATTAGTTTTGTTCTAAACTATTAGAAATTATAATATTGATTGTTGTTATTTTTTATTCTTGAGAATTTTTTATAAGAATCATTTCAAATTAAAAGAAAATTATAAATAGACATAACTCTTACTAAATAAAATAAAAAAATTCCAATAGTTGGAAAGTAAAAATATATATCTTCAGAAATCATTATATATATTAAAGACCCCTCATAACAAAAATATATTTAAAAATAAATAAATTATTATATAAAACTTATTCAAAATCTTTCATTATATATATTTATTATTAAATTTTTTTAAATTTTCATCATCTTTATTTTTTAACTGTAAAATATTTTTCATCATCTTTCATTATATTTATTGTTAAACTAATTTAATTAATTATTTAAAATTTTATATTATTTAAATACTAGTGCATCTTTATTTAATCTGTCATTACACCGAATTCATCTCCTACACAAGCACACACTTTTGGTTTAAAATACTATGCTATAATACTAGCAATTGCACCTTGGTGTGCAATGGGCATGCCGAAGAGGTGTGGAAGGTCAAATAGGAAAAAAATTGGTCTTTTTTTTCCATATTTTTTGTAGTATATGAGGTCAATTAGTAGGCCATTTAACAAATGGTGTTTTCTTTGCTACAAACATCTGAATGGAGAAGTGGTAATTTCAAATCATCTATGCATCATCTTACAAGGTTCAAAACACAACTGAAACAAAGCATCTTAACGAGGAAGATAATCATGCTCCATTACCAATAAATAATCATAGTCATACTTCTAGAGTAATGACCACAAGTTTTTAATTTTGCATTAATGTCCACTATTTAATTATGCTCTCCTAGATGTGCATGCCCTGTTCCAAGGGTTTTTTAACAAATCCATTTTGTGCATTTCTTGCAATCATTTGTGTTACAAACAAAAAAAATATAATTTTGAATCAGAATGTAGAGGCCATGATCATAGATTCTTCCAACAATTTAAACACTTGCATAATAACAGTAATAAATGGCTTAATCTCACAGCCATTAGTGGTTACCTGTTTTGTTGCATAGAAAATAGGAAAAATCTAAGCCTATTTTTATCCGAGTTATTGTGATAAGAGGCAACATGTTTTTATCATTAGGATTGCCAACTTGACAATAACTAAAAGAGATTGTATAATAATTATATTTTCAAATTGAAGAACACTTTGAGATAGAATCGTTAAAAGAGGAAAGCCAATTCAAAGTAACAAGAGAATTTTTAGCAAAAACAAATCAAAATCAACATATTGAAGCATATGGACGTGAATAGAAGACATGAATAGACAACAGAGCATGACCATCACAATGATGATGTATACATAGAAAAAATCTATCAGATAGATAACATGAATTTATCCAATAGGCTAAAAAGGACATTGAAATTATACAAAGTAAATACAAATTAAGATGATATTTCTTTTGTAGCACTTTAAATAATCTCAACACTGACTAGACCATGAGTGTATCAGTCTTGTAGATATGAAAAGAGACAATGCTTTACAATGGTCTGTACAACACAGAAGAAGCCAGCCACAATACCACATGGACAAGGTTCAAAGTAAACAATTGAATCTGACAGAGTACATGTTCCATATCACATTCCTAAAAGAAATAAGCTCATTAACTTGTGACTCTTTATTCTCAATCATTTTTTTAATTTTTAATTTTACTCTATTCTTGTCCAGCCCCCTTTGAGTTTATATATATGAATTTAATTTGAGTAAGTACCATAGTAGGCTTGGGAGTAAGTGCTCTAAATCATGGATGCCAATGAGCTTGCAAGACTATCAGTATTGTTGGTGGTGGTGGTTTTATTTATCATCTCCCTTTTACTGCATGCATGGAAAGCATTCAAGACGAAAGCATATTGGGTTCCTTCTCATTTTCTTGTGCTAAGTACTTTAATCATCCAACTGCTTAAAAGGGATTAGTTGTGGATGATCCACAGTGGGCGAGTTATGTTGTATGTGATGGCAAACCTGGTGCTAGGTATGGCTAGTAGGGGCTCCAAAGAGTTTTGGGGCAAGATGACCACTTTGGGAAATACAATCCTCGTCCAAATGACTTATGAATTGTACAACGTCAATTCCAACACAGAGAACTTTGTGTGGACACTTTCTTCACTCTATGCCAAGTAAGAATAGTTCAAACGAGCTTGCTTTGATTGGATTGGTTGTCATATTATCCTTCTCTTTCACAATGCTCATCCTTCATGGCATAGTCTTCTCTTTATACTATTATCCTTCTTCACTCTAATTTCACTGTTCGCTCTTGTTTCTCATAGTACAAGGCATAGTATTCTCTTTATACTGCTGTCATCTGCTCCCAATTGCACTATATTTTGCCTTGGAGATGCATTTGGACTGTCCTTTCTTGCATTTGCTCTTTCACCTATTTATAATAACCCACAATTGAAACCATCTTATCTTCTTCAACACAATCAAGTTCGGTGTCTAAAAGATTAACCCACATGGATTGAACAATATGGAATAAAAGGCCTTGTTGCCATTATCTCAGAGAAGCTGCATTTAGTCCTTAACTTGCTAATAAGGATGAACCACTTGAGACCATTGTGTTGACTGTGCATGATGGGTAAGATGTTATTGTTGCTTGTGAAAAGCCAATTCCATCCTAAATACAAAATCTAGATCAGATGTAGGGCCTCGTTATAGTGGAGATGCAACCTTCATTGGAGAATCAACATTGTGAGCAATGTCATCCATTGTATTGGACTGACCATCCTTTCTCATTGGAGCATTTCTACCATTTAAAAGTCATTTGAAGGTTCCTACTATCCATTTTATTAAGACAAATATGAAACTTTAGGCTTTGAAAACTAGTTCCACTCCACTCTTGATTAATGTGGCAAAAATGTCAACAAATTCCTAGTAGCTAGCATATACTAATGCATGTACAGAGACAACTGGCCTGATCATTCTGAATTGATCAAGATCTTGAAAAATTTAGTCTGATCATAATTACATCCTTCATAAAGGTATCCTCACAAGCTGGCTTAAAAAAAACTTTCCTTTTAAACAAAACAAGAGCCATGGCCTACCATGGCATTTCCACCTTCAGGAAAAATAGTTGTGAAAACATTTCCTAAACTGCTCAGCACGAAGGAAAGCATTGCAACCATTGTACCTTTTCCATGTGAATCACTAACAGCAACAACATTGTAGCTTTGTGTTATATTTTCTAGCCGAGCAATCTCTTTTCACTATCATTTATCCCAACATATGATAACTTTAAAATATTCATTGTGATCATTTCTATCTTTTGTTTACAGGCCTCAGAAATTTGATACTCAAAACACTTGTGGATTAGAGCTCAAACAAGCAATCCTTCCCCTTAATCACAATGCAACCATGGACCAGTCCATCAATGTTAATGATAATTGCAGCTTCAGGCGATCCTTCCAGCACAGTTCAATTGGAGAAAACATAAATTAAATAATAGCTCTTCGGCTATTTAATTTATATATGATTTTTTTATTGACATATATTTAATGAGGAGGTGCGAATGTTATGAGGCCGACCTCATTCCTTACTTTCCACGATTTTCTCTCTTGGCACGAATTTCCTAACATGGCCGACCTTGTTAGAAGAGACACAATTTTTCATAAGTCATTTTCTTGATGTGGCCGACTTCTTCTTGGCTAAAAGTCGCACCCCCTTGTTTTGTATATATATTCATTACATCTCTCATTGTAATTTGTCAAGTTTATTCTATGTAAGTGCAAATTCTATGTGAGTGCGAATTCTTCAATAGCAGATTGTGAATTACTCAAGAGCAGAGTGCGAATTACTCAAGAGCAGATTGCGAATTATTCAAAGGGTAGATTGCGAATTCTCCTAAGGAAAAATTGAATCTTAAGGAGTGATAGTTTATTATCTGTTCTTGCATCTATAGTTGGTGTTGAATATTGGCCTTGTGATTGGCCTCATTGTAAAGAGATTTGTTGCCATTGTTTATATATATAAGAGAGACTTTTGTTGCTGGGGGTTTCTCCCTCAAGAGGAGGGTTTTCCCAGGGTATCTGCTGTGTTATTGTGTCTGATTTTGAATTATTTTTTTGTGCATATAATCTGTTCACTAAAATTTACATGGTATTAGAGCGGGTTTGAGAGGATCATGATCAGATTATTGCTAATCAGCATACCCTATTGTTCACTTAATCAAGATGGTGAATGGTTTGAAGGTTGAAGATAGACTCGAAGGTGCATCCAACTTCACATCATGGAGATTCAGGATCATGCTTACCTTGCGTGAAAATGACTTGGGTGAGTTCATGGAGTCTAGCACTTATGAACTTGAGGAGGAAGAAGAAAAGTTGCAGTGGCTGAAGAAAAGCATTAAAGCAATGAAGATATTGGTCAGATTCCATAGACTCACATCAGTTCCTATCATCTCTAAGTTAAGACATGGTGAAGCTCAAGACCTTGAAGATGTAAAGGAAATCAATAATACCAAGAATTCTGTAATCAAGCAACAATCTCTACTCGCGTGAAGATGACGAAAGGTGAATCAGTGATTGCATAATTTATGAGGATTGCAGATTTGAGAGATCAGCTCTCAATTGGACATGTATATTGATGACAAGGATCTGACTATGCTTGCTCTCAATGGGCTGCCTTTGTCTTGGGATTCATACATTCAGGGAATCAGTGCAAGGTCAAAATTGCCTAAGTTTGATTGCCTAAGATCTGATTGCATTCAAGAGGAATCAAGGTTGGTGACAAGAGGCGTTGGTCAAAGTTCAAAGAATGAAGATATTCATGTTCTCGCCTCCCATACTTCAAAGAAGAAAGGAAAAGATGGAAGGAAAGGATTCTTCAAGAGGAATCGGGACAAGGGAAATGATGTTGCACCTCCATCTAAGAAGAAGAGGGATGTGTCCAAGATTCAATGTTTTAGGTGTGATAAGTTTGGGCACTTTGCCAAGTATTGTCCAACTAGACCTAAGCAGCAGGTCACCGTTGCAGATGTTGATGATGCCTCTCCTCAAAAGGATTCAAGTGAATATTTGTTCTATTCAGCATTATCAAGCAGTGTACCTTCCAACACCAACACTTGGATAATCGACAGTGGTGCTTCATGACACATCACCGGCTTTATGGAGCACTTATCAAGTTTGGTGGAAAAGGAGTCTTCTGAACAAGTCATCATTGGAGATGATGCTAGCTACTCCGTGAAAGGAATTGGGACCTCTACACTTCATTTGGATTCCAGCATATCACTTGAATTGGGTAATGTTCTTTATGTTCCTGGAATCAAGCACAATCTTATTTCTATATCAGCTTTGGAAGATAAAGGATATCAAGTTGCCTTCTCCAAAGGCAAAGTTCTAGTATGGATGGAGAACTCTAGCTTCAAGGATGCTCAATTAATTGGAGTTAGACATGAAAACCTTTACAAGGTCTGCACACATTCTTTACAAGCTTTGGTTCATGACTCTTCAAG